>KZ651571.1:317737-342031 GCA_001010745.2 Gerris buenoi | reverse complement strand
CGTCATCTTGGAAATATTAAGTGTAAAAACTCCAAAATTTGTCCAGCTGTCTAAAATGCCGAGATGTACCTGTGTGCCAAATTTCATGTTTCTAGCTATAGTAGTTTATGAGTTGAAACAAGCCAACGGACAGACAGACAGACAGCCAGAGCCGTTATATAAGGTTTATTTTTTACTTTGTACAGAAACCTAAAACCGGGCCTTGGTGAAGTCTAGTTAACATATCCTAATTCAATTCAAGGCATTTAATTCAATCGCCTAAATTTCCGGGGCCAGAAGACTATTGGACTGATTTAGTTTAGGAATTTTAATTTAATTCAATGAATCTCATTCTATCAGCTAAAATACGGGTTCAGCCGACAATCGGGCCAGTGTAGTGTTTAATAGTTTTATTTCATCAGCTAAATTCCGGGCCACCGGGCAATTGGGCCGATGTATTGAGATTCTTAATTTAATTCCATCAGCACAAATCTGGGCCGAGCCGGCAATCGGGCCGGTATTGTTTTAATTTTATCGGCAAAAATCCGGGCTAAACCGGCAATCGGGCTGGTATAGTTTTAGTTTCATCAGCAATAATCCTGGCCAGGCCGGAAATTACTACTTAGTTTATGCTCCCTAATTTAATTCCATCGGAAAAAATAAGGGCCCAGCCAACAATCGGGCCGGTATATTGTTTAATGAACTTAATTCCATCGGCAAAATCCAGATATAGGAGTTAACAAAAAAAAAACCTTTGTGAGCAAGTGGAAGGAAAACCAGTGGGCGCAAAATTTTGAAACTTGGAACTTGTGGGCACAAAAATGGGACCAACAATGGGCTAATTATGACCTAATATCCAAATTTTATTACAATCAGACAAGTAGTTTTTAAGATACGTTGGTTCACAAAAAAGACAGATTGACATAGGACCCAAAAAGTTCCCTGATGTCAGAAACAGATTTCTGTAATATAATTTTTGAAATTGAAGACATAACAAATTTTCGTTCTTCAGAACGATCTCAAAGCTTCCGTTATCTTCATTAAGCTCTGAAGATATGCAGAACATTGGAAATATTTATGACAAATAGATGACATTCTGATTTGACTGACCAGTATTCATCTCTTTAACAGGACATTTGTCCACTCCTTTGTGATTCCGAAGGGAATCCTAATTATTTGCAGTTCACATGTAAATATTTATGTTAACTTTAAGTAACTCTGATTTTTAAATTAATTAATGTTAAATAAAATTTTATAGACCCCCATACACGATCAAACTTGGCTTGTCAAGTCAGCTTGACAAGTAAGTTGGACCGTGTGTAACAAAGTAAAAGAGTGCCCCTTATTGTGTAAATGAAAAACTCTGACCTGGCGGAGGAGGAGATAAGTCAATGACAAAAGTAGGATCAGCATCATTTCTTAGAACAATAACACTTGGAGGTGGTTGGAATATAGAACTTGAGTCATCCGAGTGAAAGGATATGGAATCAGCTGAGGAGGAGTCATCAGCATTAACAGCCTGCGAAGGGCCCGCTGCCTCCCCTACAGCTCCATTAGTATTTGTGCTTTCAACTGTTGTATCCAACCGTCTTCTTAAGCTGTCTATAGACGAGAGAGCTGCTCTTATGTCAACCTAAACAAAAATAATTAGTCAAAAAGTATAGTAGTTTCTAAGGATATCAAGCTCTTCCTTCACATACCAACAATAATGGGCGTTAGGCTGCTGAAAAGCGTTTTCTGTTGCTGAAAACGTTCGGTTAACAAAAACGCTCGAAAAAAACGCCCGAGTCGGCTTGGTCTCGCTCGGCGTTTAATAAGCTCCATGCTAATGCATGTATTTTCTTCTTAAGCGGAATCGGCCTTGCTCGGTCTCGCATGTAGTGTTAAAGCCGCTTAAGTCTAAACAAGAAAATCCTCCCATAGGAAAAATAATGATGAAGAATCAACGATTTTACTCTTCTTTAGTATTCAATCTTAGTGCTTATTTCTCGTATTATTAATAACGAGAAAATTAAGGCAAGAAACCTCCGCAATATTTTAATACAAGGGAGCCGGCCTGAAACCAAGGTCTAAACCCCGGATCCGAGTTCGAATCCCAGAGAGGTGGGACATGTTTCACACTGACACTGACACCTAGGTATAAACACAGACATATCTTGTGAGTTGGAATCCCAGAGAGGTGAGACATGTTTCACACTGAAACCCAGGGTCTAAACACCTACGTATCTGGTGAGTTGTAATCCCAGAGAGGTGGGACATGTTTCCCACTGATGATCTATCTCATCGAGAAGATGAGTAAAGTGGCCGGATAAACCCTGTCCTGTAATAACCCTGGCAGTTGATCGGGACTAAAACCCAAAAGAAAAAAAAGATAATAATAAATAATAATAATAATACAAACATATTACTTTCTTTGCTTTATAAATACATATTATATATAGTATGGTATAAGGTAAATAAAAAATGAATGGTCATAAGATAGTCCAATTATTACTTTTCCTATGAATAACATGTTTTAAAATTTATGTTTTTAAAAAAAATTATAATAATATTAAAAAAGAAATTTAAAAGTAATTTTAATTTAATAAATTTACAACATACAAATGAATTAATAACTTTTACCAGCTAAGCTTTTATAAAGCAGTTTGAGAAATCTGGAATTTTCACATTTTCAAAAAACAAGATAATCATGATTAAAAGAGCAAGGAAAACTAGCAAAACAACGCTTGAAATGAGACAACACAGTTGAGAAAGCATGGTTACGAGAAGAAAAAGTATCAACGTTTATTATAAATTAGAGAAGAGATGACAAAATAACAATGGACTAACTGGAGAACACCTGGAATAATAGAAAGTAAGTGAGGAAATTGAAAGCTCCTTAATTAGGTTTGAAAATGCACAGACACATCTATAATGCCTACTGAATATTATTTTTTTGACCTAATTATAACATTAACAACTTTGAAACAGGTTGGTACTTAACATTTACTATTTTTATTTAAATATATACTAATCCTAAATATAATATTTGTTCCTTTATATTTATCTTTAGTTGTATGTAGGTCGTCTAAGGGTATTTTAACATGTTTATTTTTAATTGGCTATATTTAGCCTCTCTCTGAGGCATATTCATGCCCATACTTATCATGATAATTGTTTTATGTGTCAGATAAATTCGCCAAACTAATAGTTTCTTAAAATTTAAATTTTAAAAATATCACTCAATATGTTGATATTTAATATATATCACTCAATATGTTATTTTTTCATTTGTAAAATGTTAATGGTTGTTGTTTTAATTTATTTATAAAATAGTAAAATTATGTTTGTAGTATAAAATGAGTTTATTACCCATATTCACTACTGTTTTGAAGTCCTATTGCACAATGTCGCTTACTTCTGTGTCGCTATTGACTTCAACCTAAAAGATTAAAGACCCCTGCTCTATATCGACGAATACGTTCAAAGCTGTTTTTTGGGCTGCATTGATGGATATCCATCAAACACTATGGCGGTGTTTGATCCTTAGTGAGGTTTTAAATATTAGATTTAGATATACTGGTGGCTATCATCCCAAAAGAGGCATTCTGAGGCCACACAACTTTAAGAAAATGTCCACTGTCTAAAATCACATATTTAGCCTTCTCCTAGATCTTATCCAGCCTTACAGGAATAAAGACTGCGTAGGAGTAAGACTTAGTGCTTTTCCTAATTTCCACTTCAGTGACAATTCATGAGTCAAAAATTCTTTTAACTCTTCATCAGACTATCTTAGAACACAATCATACAGTAGACTCTAGATAATTCAAAGTTGAAGGGACCTCTAAAAGAGTTCGAATTATCAAATGGTGGGATGAGAGAAACGTATTAGGGGCAAGATAAAATGTCATCATCTATATTTTAACCAAATAAAAAACAATGTATGTGAGGACAAAGTACAGAAGTACTCATATGTAAAAGCAATAATAAAAAAATAAAAAAACAAGGAAAATTAATCTTTCTTTGGATAAAAAAAATCTGTTATTACTTTTGTTTTAACGTTGTAAAACGGATGGTTCAATAGTTTTTTCAAGAGTGAATAATGCTTCAAACACATCCTCTTAAACTTGTGTTTGGAGGGAAAAAACTCGCAGTTTCTTTAATGAATCACTTGCTTCGGTTAGAGTTATTGTTGGCAATGGTTCCGATTTATCGTCATTTTCTTCTCTTCTCTCTTAGCAACATCCGTCTTCCTATCACCTCTCTCGATGGCCTCAATGGCACAAATTTTCTCAGAGATCGTCAAGCACTTGTATTTTTTACCATCAGACATAGTGAGAAAGCGGAAAACTGTACGGAGGAAGGAGGAGGG
Organism: Gerris buenoi; assembly: GCA_001010745.2. Taxonomy (NCBI): domain Eukaryota; kingdom Metazoa; phylum Arthropoda; class Insecta; order Hemiptera; family Gerridae; genus Gerris; species Gerris buenoi. The sequence goes on along the minus strand of KZ651571.1, from coordinate 337,701 downwards.
AGAAGTTTCCAATCGTAACATGTTCACACGTGTCTCTCCAGGAACGAAGTTTGAATTGTCGAGAGTTGGGGAGAGTAACTTCGAATTGCAGCGTGTCGATGTCTCCTCTTTTACAGAATTTTACTTCGAATAACTGAGTGTACCCAATTGCATTGTTTTTCTTCAAAATACCAAGAGTTTTTCGAGGGACCGAGCATTTGTTTCAAATTATTGAGAGGTTCGTATTAATGAATGTTTTGAATCATCGAGAGTCGACTGTATTTGGAAAAGTGTGAGGGGGTCCACAGTCATCTTTCTCTCACCAATAGAACAAGAGCAGACAGCAAAGGAAAGCATGTGAATCCCACCTGCTCAAAGTAGTCCCTAATCAATTGTAACATACTTTCCTCTGCTCACACAATTGTGGCAGTTCACAGCTTCACATCCAACAAGCCTATTACTTAATGACATCTCAAAATCTATCTTTGGAAATGGAAGGTGATCAGAATACCAGTTACTCAGTTCTTCTTTGTCTTTAATGAGAGAGGAGTGTTGCATATCTAAGTGTTTTTCAGAGTTGCAGTGCATAAAAAAAAGATATGACTTAAGCCGGGTTTACACCAGAGTTACTAACTTGTGTTGCTAACATTTGTTGGCAACATTTTGGAAAATGTTGCCTGGAATTTGTTACCAACACAATTGGAACCAACATTGTGTTGGAAACAAAAAAAGGTAATAACAAGAATTTTGTAAAGTCAACAATAAATCAGTAAAGAGAAATGAATGTTGGTAACAAATTAATTAATGTATAATTAATAGTATTAATGATACTAACAAAATAATAGTTTGTTTCCATTTGTTATTAAAATTTTGTAGGTAACAAATGTTGCTAACAAAATACTAGTGAGTTATTATTTGTAATTAACATTTTGCTACATCCCCATGCTCGCTTGGTCAATTGGCTGTGAAATGTCGAGCATTGAGGAATAACGGCAAGGTGGAAAGGGAATGTTATAATCATCTAGGAAAATTAGTAAAAAGCGTTGCCAAAGGCCCCAACATTCGACAGAGCCAAATCCACGAGGCCAAATCCAAGTGAACCATTTTGGAATCGCCCCAAAACCCACATTAAGGTCAGACCAGGCTGTGGCCATGGTCCGAGGCGTGTGTGGTGGATTTTGAACTTATTAAGCCTGGCTCACCGAGTCTCGCTGGTTCATCTGGGTTTCCCACACATTGTTCTAGTGGATTTGTTTTCCATTGTTGATGGTAACAAATTCAGAAGAATTTTCCAAAATGTTACTAAAATAAAATTTTTTATCAAAACATGTCAATAACTCTTGTGTAAACCCTATCATTATTATTTTGTTATCAACATGGTTACTAACAAAATTGTTGGTAAAATTTGTTACTAACTAGTGTAAACCCGGCATTAGGCACAAAACATTTGGGATTTTATGTTTTATATCAAAATAAAGACTTACGCTGGTAAAAGTACCGCCGCCCCTGTTGTTATTTCTATTTCCTCTCAGTAGAGGTGTGTTATCATCTTCTACGTCACTCCCAGACTCTGAGTCTGTCGGTACTCGTTCGTCTTCAGCAAAAACCTTACGCTTGCACATGGGGCACACACGTTTGCTCCTAGTTAGCCAAGGGTCTATACACTTGCAGTGATAAGCTAACAATTGAAAGAAAAAAAAATACAATTACAATTAAATAAAACTAATAAATTCAATTACAATTAAATAAATAAGTAAATTTTATCGATAAACTATAATAAAGTTTCATTTGGAATTATATTTCTATTCCTAAAAAGTCTATAAATGCTTTCTTTATACTGAAGTTTGCATTTCTGAAAGTTTTTTTTTGTTAATGATGTTATAAGTATTATAAAAGAATTTTAAAATGCTGTAAAACACAAGGCAATTATAAATTAAATTGAGTAAAAATGAATCATAAAGAATAATAATTGCAAGATAAAAAGAACTTTTTATATACTACGTTTTTAAATTTTCTTAAACCGTGCAATCGATATATTTGAAATAATATAATCGATATATTTCCTGTTTTGCTGTCATTTAATGTTTATCTCTTTATTAATAAAAATCATAAATTTGAAACCTGTCAAAATGAAGATTGTAAATATTATGGGATATGACCTTAGACCATGTATATACCTAGACACGCCCTGTCACTCAATTAGTGAGACCAACATCTTCCTTGGGCTATGACGTCACGAACGGGCAAGAACTACCAGTTTACATTTATAAATATAAGGATGTATGTTGATAAATACTTACAGAAAAAAAGAATTACCACTTCCACGTTTTCGTCTCTCCGTACAATTTAACGTTTAACGCACTACAAGAGTGCACCATATTTTTAGACTTAAAAAGCAGAATAAATAAAAAAAAAAAAAAAACAAGCACCAAACAAAACTCTGATTTTGACAGTAGCAAAACACCGCGTGACGTCACCAGAAGGCAAAACATGTTGGTCTCAGGGTTTTATAAGGCAGATAAAGGGAAGGGCGGGTCTAGGTATATACATGGTCTAAGGATATGACAAAACAAATAAAATAACTTGCGGATTTTTTCTGAACTAACTTTTTATTCAGCAAATTTGCTGAAAACGAATTAATTTCTGCTGAAAAATTACTCAAAGTATAATGCAAAATGTAAAATAATGCATTGTCATCGTGTTCTGAAAGTTTCAAATGTCTAGCTACTCGGGACGTTAGTTAAAATTCGATTGCAAGATTTGCACCGGACAAACAAACAAACAAGAAACCAAGTTAATAAAAACATAGTAAAAAATGGTTCTCCACCTCTTACTAGGGTTTTGAGGAGGAGTGGTATCATAATCTACAACATTTTGATTATTATTCTCATTTTTAACTATACACATACAGTAGATTATCTCAACTAATGTTTGAAGGGTGGTTAGGATAATCAAAATTCACAAAAAAAGGAAAGATGTAAAATAACCTAATCATGTTTGTACAAAAAGCATCTTTGGTTATTTATCTATGAGCCCAAAATTTCATACTAAGAAAAAAAAAGGAAAATTAATATAGATATATATTTAGAAAAGTTATTATATTTATTCGAAGACCAACAAATCAAAACAAACATTTATTTTAATTGGAATAAATGTGGTTGCCTTAGCTTAGCAATAACAAATCATTATTGGACACAAATCGATTATGTAAATGATAGTATATAGTAAAAAAAAATATAATTATTCAGCTAACAACATTCATTTTAAACATTAGATGTTTTGTTTTTTTAAATTTATTCTTCTTAATACAGTTTAAGATATCTATTTTACTTTGATAGGTATGTTACTGTCTTTAATCAATACTACAGGATCAGAAATTAAGAGTGTTATTTTTGAAATTGGAGCTTAGTGTTTTTTATGTATTATTTATTATACATATGGTTTGTACTAGAATGCAGTATTTATAATGAAGTAAGTAACCCATTTTATCAGAAGAATTTTCAAAAACTTCATACCATAGAAGGGTACACGGGAAAAAGGATGAGAGTAATTTTTTTTTTGAGAAAAATGGAAAACAAAGTTTACAGACTCCTGGAAAAGCTATAAGTGGTGTTATAATTAAAGACACATTTGGGTAGGTTTTAATAGTTTCTTTAAAATGAGGATTGTAGTACTGATAGTACACGCCTTGAGCTACAAGATGGTGTTCCTAACTCAATTTTGACAAAAATGTGACTCTCATCCTTTTTCCCGTGTACCCTTCTAAATAACTTACACATAGGGAAAAAGTTTTTTCAAATATTCAATTTTCATAATGACATCCATACAATACTTTGCTAAAATAAGTTAATAATAGTGGTCATACAAAGATAATCAATCATTTGGTTGTGTTGACCGATATTTTGTGGTAATCGAACATGATAATAAGATAATCAATCACTTTTCCCCCAAATATTCATTGCCACCAAGAACTAAATAAAATTTATTTATGAAAAATATGACCAATATGAATATTACCATGTGAGCAGGGGAGTAGACGAAGTTTTTCCCCTTCAACAAAGTCATCAAGACAAATGGCACAGGTTTCATAAGGGTATTCCTTCTTGTACTTTGTTGTAGGAATCCTTTTTAAAGATGAATTCGGCAATCGATGCCTTCTAGCTCTTCTATGATCCTTGATACACTTAACTACCTAAAAAATAAAAAATATTTTTAACACCAGTCCAATGCAAGTAGAAAATAAATTAAAATATCACAGATTATCTTTAACTACAGTCTGTGCCAAATGAGAGTTAGTGTGTTGACAGTGAGGGAAAAACTAACAAATGGGGAGGGGAGCCAATGAGAGCTCAAGATTTGCCCTCTGGATAACCATATAAGAAGGTAAATGTAGTGGCTTTATTTTTCCTTCAGAGGTTGGCCAATCTGTGTGTTACTCGATTTCCCATGCTGTCAACGCACTAACTCTCGTATGGCACAGACTGTAATCCTATTTATTTTTTTATTTTTTTTTTTTTTTCAATAGAACTTGATTACAGATAAATAAATTTTTCAATAAAATATTAAAAAATAAAATAATTGTACCATAAAACCAATCATAGCACTGAAGCAAATGGCAACAACTACAGCGAAAGGAAGGAGCAAATGTGTTCCAATGTCAAATGGACTATCATCATTAACTACAATGTAAAACCTGGAAAAATAAAAACTCTACACTAGAAAAAATCAAGTATATACTTCGCAAAATTTTTATTTTTTTAAAAATATTATTCCTTTTTTTTACAAACAATATTTGGCATGATAATAGATTCTGGATGATGAGTAACTGTAAATCCTTAAGACTTAACCTTTTATCCATATGGTTTCTTACAACAACAATTTTGTTTATCTACGATTGATACGTAATATAAACATTGTATCTCTGTTTAGATTCGTAGAAAGGGATTCTTTACACACTTGTATTAATTGCGCATGCGTGTCTCATAGTTTTGAACAATTCCTCTTTTTTTCCACTTTAGAGACGAAGAGAAGAAGAATTGTTCAACTTTACACACGATTAGCGAGTTTGTGTACATTTAACATAACTAATTTGATGTTTATTTAATAAAAGTAACTGTTTGTATCGAGTTTTTTTTTTAAAATCAATGAGTGATTTAAGTGATTATGATGAATATGAGGAGAATAATACGCCTTCCGAAATAATTAATTCGGCACAAAATACAACTAACGAATTGATGTCATCTTTATCAAAAGAGAAATACGAGCTTACATACAGGAAGTTTATTATTTTTTTCTGCATTTATTATTAAAATCTAACAATCGTTGATAAAGTACGGTACGCAACTCGTGCGAAAACGGCATTTTGCATTGCTCGTGTGGTTTTACTACCCTCGCTGTCGCTCGGGTGTAAACTCCACACTCGACGTGTAATGTACTATTTCTCAACATACTCGTCCCAGTCATTACCATTTAAACTATGATAAAATGTATCACTTCACAAGACAAAAATTTCTGCTTGTATCAAGTTAAAATGTTACATCCCTGTTTTAATTGTACCTTAGGCAATGAATTATTGTAGGAACGTAAGATATGGGTAAAAACGTTTTCTCTATTTTTCACTTTAATAGTTTGAATGGTCACTTCATAGCAAAATGAGGGGGTGGTCCGTGGTTCGAATCCCGGCGCTGAAGTCTATTTTTCTCTGACTGTCTCCCTTTGTAAATAGTAATTATAATTTGATTTAAAATAAAAATTGTAGTTGAAAAAAAATCTCTTCTCATTGAATAGGTATTGTTAGAATCTTTTCCCGTCCTAAACTTCCAATTTTACGTTTGAAGCTCGCATTTACACGAGTGTTGCACATAAACTCTTTGACAGATAACGCTGTCCAACGAACATAGCCTGAAAATTAGTAAAACGAACATGTATACTAAATTTCAACTGTATTGGTCCACTTTTACTTAAGTTATTGTTGGACAAGTAAACGATACTGTTAGGCCGATAGATAAATAGACAGGATGCATCTTTTGTTAAATGTAAGAAGCTCACCCTACACTCCCTTCAATAACGAGTATTTTTCATGATATATTATGACGCTGCCATTTATTCTCCTAGGGTTGGATAATTTAAGTTACATCGTAGTTAAAAATGTAATACCATGAAGAAGGTATTTTATATTTTAAAATCCTTCAACAATAAAGTTTCTACAAAATTCTCATTTCTTTAATTCTTGAATTCAAAATGAGAAAAAAACAAAACATTTTTACTCACCCATCGTTATACAGATAGTTGTCCCTAATAAAAAGGCCTGTGGCTGAGCCAACAAAAACTGAAGGTATTTCAATACCCTCCGGATTAGATGCTTGCATTCTCACTAAAAAAAAATAAAATAAATAAGTCACTTCATATCTCTTTAATCAATGTATTTTATCATAGAAGAGGTGTAGTTCAATAACCAAACAACGTCTTCACACAAAATAACTGTATTTACTACAATTGACCGGTTTCGGCTGTTCTAATGCAGCCTTCTTCAGATAATCTGTGTAGGTTATAAGGAGACTAAAAATGCAAGAAAAAAATGCAATTACTTGCATTTTTAGAGTCTCCTTTTAACCTACACAGATTATCTGAAGAAGGCTGCATTAGAACAGCCAAAACCGGTCAATTGTAGTAAATACAGTTATTTTGTGTGAAGACGTTGTTTGCTTATTGAACTACACCTCTTCTATGATGAGTCCGCTATCACACACTGGAGAAAAACACAGTCGATGAATGTATTTTAGACATTAAATATTCCTTGGATTTTTAATATCTATTAAAATTTGAAACTACTTACTCCTGGGATTAATTTTAAGTTTTAATAAATAGTTTATAAAAAAAAAAAAAAAAAAAATGGAGTATTAACATAATTAATTTTATTCATTCATTCATTTGGGGTACTGTAGATACCTTCTGGAGGACATAGAATAAGAATCAGTAAATCTCAAGGATTTAGATTTGCTTGGTTAAGAAGTAAGGGTGATAATATTGATAAAAAAGCATGAGACAAACAAGCATGATTACAGATTTCTAAAAAAAATGTTAATGATAAATAATTTAAACTTACTTAAGTCACTGGAGTTAACATTATGCACTATGGCAATATCGTAAGATGCAGCTTGAGCAATACGAATTTTCTTTTCGAAATTACAGTCGTTCCTCTTTATAAGAACTGCCCATTTACCGGTAAAGTTGGTAACATTGGGCGGTGGGGCAATTGGCTGACAAGCAGTCGGTGGAGAAGCATAAACAACAAATGCCTAAAAAAAAAAAAATAAAATAAAATAAAATATGAAAAATTACCTTTATAATAAAAGCGGCACTAACATAACTAAAGCCGGACATTGCTCAAATGTGGTTAAAACAAAATCAACCACTGCTAGACAAATTTCAAAAGCCAATGCATGTCTCAAGAATTCCTAATACATTATTAAAGAAATAAGACACACAGATAAAAATGCACCTCCTGGTTTTTCCTGCCTAGAACTCTTACCAGATGAGTGCCAATAGAGGAGTGATTTTTATCTATACAAAATTAGAATTCATATCATTAAATTAGAATAGAGATTTAAATCAAATTATAATCATTATTAACACTGGGAGACAGACAGAGAATAATAGACTCCAGCGCCGGGATTTGAACCACTTTCCACCGCCTTCCGCATTTCCAGTGCAGAAGGCCCGTGGCGTGGTTCAAATCCCGGTGCTGGAGTCTATTTTTCTCTGTCTGCCTCCCAGTGTTAATAATGATTATAATTTGATTTAAATTAATATTTAAACTTTCCCTAGTATGAAAACTACCACAAACTTAAAAATTGAGATTAGAATAGAGTTGAACACAGAATTATCTTAAAATTCGCTTGAAATCTTTTAAGAGTTAAGAGGTAGATCAAAGATCTTTCATGTAAGTCTAGGCTCTTAAACTGATGGTCATTATTTTGCTATCCTTAAATGATTTTTTATAAGGTATACAAATTAACTTGTTGACCCGTGACTATATTTTAATAGAGTTCTTAAGGTTCTACCGCCCTTTGAGGTTAGGAAAGACAGTAAATTAAAAGTATACTAGTTCTAAGCAAGATATCAAAAATCTAATCATAGGCTTCATTCCTAATTTTAATTCTGCACAATTTGAGCCCTATTTCAACTTCCTATGATAAATAGTACAGGCGCCATTTTAATACAACGAGTTTTATCGTTGTATTAAAATGGCGCCTGTACTATTTATCATAGGAAGTTGAAATAGGGCTCAAATTGTGCAGAATTAAAATTAGGAATGAAGCCTGTGATTAGATTTTTAATATCTTGCTTAGAACCAGTATAATTTTAATTTTACTGTTTTTTCCTAACCTCAAAGGGCGGTAGAGCCTTAAGTACAAAAGGTAATCACAAAGAGAAACAAAGTCTTCATTGTATATACACGACGAAGGAGATCGCTAGAGTAATTATGATTTAGATTAGCATTTTCAGAAAATCTTTATCAGAGGTGGAAAAACAGGTGGAGTTACACTAGTGTTAAGCTAGCTGATATACTTATTTATTCTCTAGCCTAAATTAAGATCAACCATTGACCAAAGGAACAGAATTTTAATTAGGTTTGTTCCAACCACACTTCAAACTGGTTTTAAACTGTCCGACGCTTGCACATCGGACAAAAATTGAACTCCAACTGTTGCTAATGCGCATCGGACAGTTTCAAACTAGTTTTAAGTGTGGTTGGATCAAACCTAATAAGTATTCATAAAAAAAAAAAAATAATAATAATAAATAAAACCATACTAACAGCGATTCCTGTTTGAGGTATCGTAGAACCGAAAGTGGAAGACATATCCCGAAATTCGACTTCAATCTGCCGGTGAGTTTCTTGTACATATACCATGATATCACCGGTCACAACGCAGAACCCACACACCAGCAATACTGATAACTGATTTATTTTCTTCATACTGAACTCTTAGAATATCAACTCAGGATAGTACTACCAACAAAATAAACAAATAAAACAATAATTATGTATAAAGTAAAAATATATTTTTAAATATAAAAGTTTGTCAAGTTTGCACATATAAATTACTTCGCCTCTCCTAGGGATAGACGTGCCTGAAACATCTTTATTATATTCACAATTTGTTAAAAATTTACCATTGTTGGATTTTATGTAACAATTTAAAAATATCATGCACTGGTTGAGTAAAGTTAAGTGAACAAGGTATTTTTTATACAACAGAACAAGCAAGAATATAGATCTACCAATTAAATAGATTTAATCGTTTTCAAGTTTATTACTAACCCTAAACAACACCCACGAGAATATAAGATGATATAAAAGAGAAAAATAAAAGAACCACTTAAAAATTACCATTGAGTGGGGGGAAAAGGTAAATGCAAAGAAAAAAATTTTGTGAAAAATGTTTTGTGAAGAAACTGTCAAAGCTTTTTAGCAAATACATTCAACCACCATTTATTAGCACCCAATGGAGGCCTGGGTGAGCCGTAGGGGGACAGAAATTAATCAGGTTAAGCAGCATCGGGCAAAGTCAATAGTTGGATGGGTGTCCACTAACAAGCTATTGATTCAATTCACAGACTGGGCCCCTCGCTCAATGTTCACCCAACAATAAAGAAATGGGAAACTGCTCAAAAAAGTTTGGCTCCAGGTTTCAACAATCTCGGTTTGATATAATAAAAATAGATTCACCACTCAACAAATATTTCTTCTACTTACACGCATTTTCAATGAATATTACAGAATGAGTTAAAAAAGATACTTACAAAATTTCTTAGCTGATATCTTCAACAGTAAAGAAGAAGGTTCACATAAATATTGGACCAACACTGGCCCAATATTTTAAGAACTCCCATAACACCACCTAAAAAAAATTAAGTTAAACATAAATTTTGTAACTGATATAAGACTCTGAAGGTTCGTTCCAACTTCCTATTTGTATCCTCCTTTGACCGCCCCGCGGATCGTTCGGAATCATTTAGGACAGGTTTTTAAGCGCATGCACTAACATTGTATTGTAATAAAATTATGTCAGGTTGAAACGAATTTGTGACTCTAATTTGCACCGAATTAAAAACATGAACGGAAACCTATCAGATATAAAACCTTCCTTTTGGTATGTGTTACGACTGAATAACTGCCTTGAATACTTGGTATTGTTCAATCAATGATCCCTGCATAGGTTGGAACAGTTTTGAAGACAGTATGAAACACTGTCAAAAGTCGGGTTGGAACGGATTTTTTTTCATTGCCCATGACAATCCCAAGGACGATACACTTCTTAGTTGGAACAAATCTAATATAATATTTTATATAAGTTGTGTCACAAAATAAACAAATAATTATAATATCCTTGCAAATATTTGCTTAATGTTAATGACATGACGATCCTACGGAAAATAATCACACTAAATAATAATACTTACAAAATAATCAATTTCGTGAAGATGGATAAATAAAAAATCAAAGCTTCTTATTTGATCAGATAAAATTGAACAAAAAAATAATAAAACTTAAATAAAAGATTCTTATTGGTAAGTAGGGTCTTAAGGAAAAATAGTTTTTCCTTAAGACCCTACTTACCAATAAGAATCAATTAATAAGGAAACAAAACAAAACTACTTATTAAATAAAAGTTCTATATAGGAGATATAATAATTATAATAATAGTATAAATTGAATATATAAAAACAACAAACATATATAAAGCCTAGAGCAATGTTTATTGATCAAGGTCCTATGATGCACCACACAGACCTAAATACATTAGCTTTATTCATCTATGGTTATAAATACCAGACACACATTCACATACACAACCGACGCACATATACTCTTACAGACAATCCAATGTAATTACTTTTTAATGTTAATAAAAGATAATGATAATGTAAATATGGAATTCGATAATCTAATTTATTCTATCTAGTAGGTACTGTTTTAAGTTAATCCGGAATATTGAGAAGGAGGGGGGGGGGTGAACTATGATACGGTCAGGCAGACTGTTATAGAACCTAGGTCCAGCATATGCAGGATGATTGATAGTTATATATATAGTTATATATTTTATATAAGTTGTTTTAACAAAATTAAAGCATAATTATAATAATTATAATACTCAATAATAATATCCTTGCAATTATTTGCATAATGTTTATGAGAAACCAACAGGTATAACCACTTTTTTCTACTTTGATTTAAGAAGCAAATCTTTTAAGGAAACATAATTTGGCAAGAAACAAAGTATTTCAACTTAAAACAAGTAAGGCGTGCTTCACGTAAGTACGTGAGGCGATAATCGCCTGTTTCTGTACGATTAAGTTTAAATATTAAGTGTAATAGTTGCATATTCTTTTTCTACACTTCAAGAGCTTTAAATTGATGTATAACATGCCATGGTAACTAAACATTTTTTTAGTCACCGCCCATATTGACCGGGCCGCCATCTTGGAAATATTAAGTGTAAAAACCCCAAAATTTGTCCAGTTGTCTAAAATGCCGAGATGTACCTGTGTGCCAAATTTCATGTTTCTAGCTATAGTAGTTTATGAATTGAAACAAGCCAATGGACAGACAGACAGATAGAACCGTTATATAAGGTTTCTTTTTTACTTTGTACAGAAACCTAAAACCAGATTATCATTGATGATTAAACAATATATGATAACTAAAGGTGCGTTTACACCTGACATTTATTGCATGATATTTATAACAAAAATAAATCTCAGTAGTGTAAACACTGAAAAATTTATGTTTCTACTCTCCTAAGTGACTCCTAGTGTAGTATGTTCTACTAGCTATAAGTGTCAACACTTCTATAACAACAGGTGTAAACACCGATTATTATTTATTTTTTGTACAATCATTGCAAATTTAAGCATTGCGAGAAGTGTCAGTCATATAATAAGCTTATTGCTTATCATGAGAAGCCCTATGAATGTCACCGCAACCATCACTACTCAACATGTAACTACAATAGAATAGTTCTACCAAAACACCGCCTTCAGAAATCTGCTGACTCACCAAGAATACTTGCCATCAAACTATACAACTGCTTATTGGAAGACACTAAACAACTACTATTGGATCAGTTTAAAAACAATTTGAAAAAATACCTCAAAAATGAAGCTTTTTACTCAGTAGATGAGTTTAAGACAAACTGTACATTTTTCTAATAATCTTATCTATTTAACTTTTCTTTTTTTCTTTTTGACAATAGCCAAAACTTTATAGTTAATGGTTGGATTTTGTTATGTTATGTTATATCTCCAACATAAATCTCAGATGTAAACGCTCAAAGCAATTTCTGTCTGACACTTGACATTTATTGCCGGAGGGAAGTGTCAGGTGTAAACGCACCTTAATAAGGGAAGTTACTGAGAACCTGACAGTTTGGCTGTCGTATAAGTCGACTACCAAAAAAAAATATTTAACTACATCCTGCCAAAAAAAAGGGAAATGAAATAAAGTTCTGACACATAAAAATTATGTGTCACAAATTGTAGCAATTATCATTTTTATTGCATTAAAGCTTATAAGAGCATCGGAAGTGATTATAAGTGTTCAATTAATCAAAAATAACAAGTAATATTTGAGATTAGTTCAAACTTAATAATGATTATAATTACAGAATTAATAATATGATTGCACTGATGACTGAATTTACTTTCATGACAAAAGCATTATATAAGTGATCAAAATGTTTGCACAATTAAAATGATATCTTAATGTTTTAAACTACAGAATAAAATAATCAGTAAATCATTGTGAGGATGTACTACAAGGCTATTAGTATCACTTTTTTTCAGTTGCCAAACCGAAAAAAAGAGAAATAAATGAAATGATCTTACATTGTTATCAGCTGATTGTATCTCTATAATTCTTCTATAATTTAATTGAGATGAATCATACTTTAAACAAAAATAGTCGCACATATGGTTGGTTTTAATATCAAATAAAAAACAAGAATTTTTTGTGATTTCTGATAATTAAACCAGATTCTAGAGAAGTAATTGTAGGTTCTTTAAAAGTTGTGGTCCCCCATAACCTTTATAACATTTTGAGGTGGGTCGTGAAGGAGTGAATTAAAAATTACTTCATTTTAAAAATTGGCTATATTTCGTCCCGTTAGGGGCATCTTCAGGCCTGAAAACAAGGTATTTCTACATTAATATCATTCTAATCTATGTTTAGGCAGGTCAAAGTCAGCCAACAGCACATACTACAATGAACAACTCAGAAGAATTAGAGCTTTTACATCTTCTTAATAGAAATCTAAATAACATCATTATAAATTATAATTTATCTATATAATAGTTTGGACTTTGAAAGCTAACTCTATCAAACTATATAAAGTCAATTCTAGATTATCATACTTATATTACAGTAAGTAAAATTAAGAATAAATATTTATTGTTTTGATAAGGAAATATTACTAAACATAGATGAGAATTGTAAATGATAGTAGTGTAGGAATACCTTATTTTCAGGCCTGAAGATGTCCCACAAGAGACGAAACATAGCTAATTTTTAAAATGAAGTAATTTTTAATTCACCTCTTCACGACCCACGACAAAATCCTAGGAATTAAACTGCAGATCCTAGTTCATCTGAAAATTAAACTAGAGCTAAACACTAAGCTAGAACACAGGAATAATATCCATCAGTTCAAATACACTCATATAATCCCGATTTACATGTATAAAATTTAAGTTTTGTCCGTACATGTCTGTTGCCACCAGACTTTGTAGGTGCAAAATTGTCAGAAGGATTTTTTTTTTTTTTTTTTTTCTGCTGAGGAATAAACAAGATGCGCATAGTAGGCTTGTTTTCATCGAAAAATATTGAGTACAACCAAAGTAATTAACAATATCACAAAGAAAAAAAAATAAAATCTAAGAAATTAGGTTTACTAAATATATTAAGTAACTAAATCCACTGATTCGGTTTACTTGGAAATTGGACCAAACTGACTGCAATTATCTGTAAAGATATCCACCCCCCACCCCTCTCTAAAAAATAAAAAATGGGGAGCACAACTTAAAAAAAAATTTTGGAGGCTAATTACGGCTAAACAGTAAGTCATATCAAAAAGCTGATTGCACCAGCGTAGTTGATTTTAAAAGACAACTTTGATCCTTTAACGCAACTCCATCAGTTCTACCTTGAAAGAGCTAGATTTTATCATTTTTTAAAAAAGAAATATTTGACTTGAGCTTTTATGGTGTTCGCAATTCTTGACCGATTTAATTTCTCAATGGGGCGCTTAAACCTCACACTAATGTTCTTTGAATCAAGTATTTATTATTTATTAATTTACCCTAGAACAAGAGTTATTAAAAATTTACTGGTGCAGCTGCCTTATTGAGTGCTTTTTATTACTATATTACTTAGACAGGATTGGCTATTTTATATATTCATGATTTTATTCTAAAAAGGCTTTGGAAACAAAACTATTTAGGAATTTTATTTAATTGCTAGTCCTACATTATAAACAGCCACTAATACCTAGCATGAGTCCTGCTTTGGGTGAAGTCTAGTTAATAATAAAAAATTACAATATAAATAATACTGAATAAACCAAGGTAATTATTTCTCTTCCAATATACTCAGGTTTATGAAGAAATAAAAGTATACAAGAGTCTATCACCAGTTTAGATAGCTTTGAATGTACTATAATTTCTTGCAGTTGATAATCAAACTAACATAATAATTAACCACTGATATTATTATTCGTTTTTTTATTGATTAGGCTCTACTTATTTTCACTGATAAAGCTTTGGTCACTAATTTATAATATTCATAACTTTAAAATTTGAAACACAGTTTTCAACTGAAAATTTAAATTATTTCAGCAGTTTTTTAATAAAATACATATTAATTATATTATTAATAAATTAATTATCTTAGAGAATCTCCAATAATGTTCATAGAGCAATTTATATTATTTTAAAGAAGGGCCTATCTAATTAATATTTTAAAGAACTTTCACAATTTGTGAAATTATTAAGATGATTTCATGAACATTACAACTAAAACTGACAAATATTAGTATACAATTAAATACTACATTTAATTATTTATGACCTTAACTTTTCATAAGATAGGCATGGGAGCATCTATGGATGTCATCTTAATGAACAATATAAATTAGACTTTCCACGTTATTACGTGGAGAAACTATTTATATTGTTAATTTATATTATTAAAGAGAGATAAAATTCTTAAAACATTCTGTGGAACCAGAATAATACAAAGAGGCATTTCACATAAATTGTAAACCCTAGATGCGGTGGTTTTTAGAATTCTGATCATAGATAGGTCAGGTGTAATGTACACATTGACCTTGTGATTTATTATTGATATAAAATAATAGGGAAGTTGACATATTTCATTCAATAAACTATTACAAAAGCTTTTTTTTTTTTTTTTTAATTAATAAAAGATTGATTAAATATTTGGGATTAGTCTCGTTGATAAGATAAAAAAATATACAAATTCTTCCTTATGATTAGTTAATACACACATATTGTACAGAATGAGTGTTTGTAACAGGCTGAATTAATCTGGATCAACTATTATGTTAGAACATCACTAACTAAATATGTTTAGTGCGTTATTTAAATTTTATAGTTATTTAAATACGTCCGTATTTAAATAATCTGATTTCTCATTAAAGCAGTTAGCAGTGCCTATATACTCATGCCATTATACTTTGTTTTTTTCTATCAGAAAAAAACAAAAAAATAAAAAAAAAATACAGGAGGAGAGCCAATGAGAGCTCGAGATTTTGGTGGGTAGAAGGTTGGGCCAACTAGACAAACAAAAATATCATAATAATATGATAACTTTATATATATTCCTTATGTTATATAGGATAACTTTATGAGACCTCATTGTGATTTTATTTTTTCCCTCACATAGGTTGGCCAATCTGAGCAGTCAGATTTACAAAGTATAATGGCATGAGTATAAACAACAGGACGTGTTTCATAAGGATTACTTGTCTCAATGTACCAGCAAGAACATGTTTATGTTATTACATGGTAATCTCTCTGAGTAAAGAGGCATATGAGTAAATGAAAAAAAAAAAAAATGGCAGGACTTCAAATTTCAACACTGTTTTAACTAAAAATAATTTTATTCATTCTTATCAGTAGATTAGGTATACAGTCTATTTTTTTTTTAATTGTTATTCTGATATTTTATCAAGAACTGAAGCTAATGTTTTGTCATTTAAGATTGCCAAACACAAGAAAATATAATCTTTTAACTAAATTTAAATATTTTTCTTTCTATTTGTTCTTCGAATTCCCCTATAGTCTTTGCATAGTTGTTTGTCTTTATGACTAACTTTATGGAAACACTAAAAATGTATATTCTTTTTAACTTGTAAAAGCACTGATAATGACCTATTAATAGGTTTTCAATGATTTGCATCAATTATACATTACAGTAAAGAGATTTTTTTAATGGAAATACTTAATCAATATTAACTAGTAACAAAAATAATTTTCTATTGAAACATGATGGCAAAATGATATTTATTAAGAAACAGAGATCTATGAAATATGAAATTTAAAGAAAAAAAATCATAAACCAACGATACTTCAGTTAGCAGAAAGGTTGTCTTTGATCTATAAAACAAATTAAGTCACAACCCTATAGTTATACACTTAATTCGATAACTTATCACAAGGTGTGAACCATTCGCCATATTGTACAATATTAGAATTTATAAATTGAACACAAAATTAATTATATTAAAAACTTACGATATATCACGAAAACAAAACATCTGAAATTATAGAAGTTCCGTGTTGATGTTTTGGTAAAATCATTACCCTTTACACAGTTGATGAGACAACTCTTTCTTAAATCACACAATAAAATGTTTATTTTAAATAAATGATAACAATATTCATCACGTATCTACAATTCGCTATGAAAATACTCTTAAATAGACACTAATATTGCAGATCAAGTAAGAAATAACAAACCATTCTTAAAAAATCAAAACATGTAATGGTTTCATTCAATTCCCAAATGTAGGAATTGTTCTTTTGAATGAGCTAATTAGTTAAAATGACAATAATATGGCGAAGTTCTTGCATGAGGAATATCAGTCTAAATAGATCAGCTGCTAGACCGATTAAATAACACATTAAATCAGGGTTAAATTTATAGGAAATCAATATAAAACGATCGAATTAAAGATGTGTACCCCTTTTTAAATTACCATAACCACGACGCACTTCCAAAACTATTAACAAAGGCTTATCATCCAAGCAAATTTAACAAAAATAAAGGAGAAGTGGCCATGAAGAAAGAGTTACAAGTAAACAAATCAGTGAAGATAAAACATGTAGACTTCTTATTCTAGTAATTACCTTCAAATAATTAGAAGCTCAAGTCTTTTTACAAATAAACCATACAAATATAACATCATATAATTTATTGGATAAATGTAAAAATTTAGATTTTAATCACACACTTATCAAAACAACATATATATATTATTTTTTTTATCCACCTCCACCTCCACCTTAAATCGGCCTTGACTGTCAGTGTTGGTGAAACTGAAAGTTAAAATTACTCATGTATAAACAGAGATAAGGGATATAAGGGGTGTATAAAGATAAATAAGTAGATACAACAGTTTAAAATTACGTTGCATTCATATAACAATAAAGCATTGTAATAAAAGCATGTCAGTATATCATAAAACAAAATTTTAAACATCTTTAATAATAAGGTTGTTTATAACTTTACATTTTATATTAACATTAACGTGTGTAATCTAATTTACCCAGCGCGGCCCCCCGGAACAACGACCTAAATAAAGACTTGTCTTGTAAGAAACTTTTTGTTGGAATATTTGTAACTTCACTTTCAATGCTAGTTATACCTTTCATACCGCACGCTCACGTGCTCTTCCTTCTCGTTGTCGTGCCGTGAACGTGAAAAGGTGTCAAAATGTTGTTTTGTGTATCGTTATATTTTTTAAATGTTAAGTAAATTGTGATTGAACTTTAAATTAATATATATTCTTGGTTTTTTTTATTGACTTAGTCTTTAACACAAATTGAAAATGCCTCCGATAATGAAAAAGAAGGTAATTTTACACCCTATTTTTCCATAAGTTGTACATTAAGATTAGTAATTTAATTTCTTTTGTTTTTGATAGTAGACATTGCATTTATCCTGAGCATAACTTTTCCCTGAATATCAAAGTTTTTCCGGCAACTAATCCTTTTTACTGTCTCATAGAAAGAATTACAGTAGTTATAACAAAGTGGTGTATCAGACCCGATTAATTCTGTTAACACGAGGCCTTAACTTTTTATACTATGCATTCAGAAAGAACAGTTAATTTTTGGAAGCTTCGTAAAGAATTTATCGTACAATGGGGCTGGAAAATAATCCGCATATTCGTCCCAACTTTTTTTGTTATTTTAATCTTTTATTTATTAAATTGTTCGTTTTTACATTTTTTAAAATAACTTTTAGACAAAGGATCAGCTCTCTTATGTAGGTATTTAACAGTGACATCCCTTTGTCTAACAGTTCATTACAGATTTGTTGGCACTCTTAGTTTGTTACCCACCTTATTTATTTTGAAATTTTATACTCAAAAGTGTGATATTCCTTTGCCCCAAAGTTCATTGGAATAAATACCCTTTGCTTAAATAGTTTCCCATCTTACTTTTCAAAATTTTAAGGATATGAATATAGGTGGGTAACTAAGTAATAGAGGCGTATGGGGGCGTCTCTTTTATTTTGTCCCACCACTTCATTTTTTTTTTTTTTTTTTTGGGTAACAAAGTAATAGAGTACCCATATAAAATAAGTCAATACAACCTAGTCAAACAGGTTGAGAATGATCCATGAAGAGGTCGCAATATTGCAAAAGTGGCTTATTAATTCCTTAACCCTTTCGCTGCTGGGGACTGAGTGGAACAGTACCCCAGGTACAGGACTATTCTACACAAAACTACGTAAAAATATGTATACTTTTTTTTACGTGAACATAATTTCCCTCTTTACTCTGAAGTGGCACAACATTCTAATACCGGCATCAATAGCAATAGGGTTAATAGACCCACCTACTCCAGAATTGAACGGTCCTGGGAACAATTTCTAATTTATTATAAAATATCCTTTTGCTAATGTATAAACCTAATCTCTCTACTGTATGTCTGCTCGCTGCCCCCACCCAAGGACTACAGTTTGTGAATACTCTGTTAAGTTACTATATTACTTTTCCTTTTTATAAGTGGAGTATTGTGAAACTATGTACTTATTTTTTTGTTTTAGTATGAGTCAGGAGAAGGAGCCAAATATATGACAAGAGCTAAGGCTATGCGAAAGCTCCAACTGTCATTAAAAGATTTTAGGAAGCTTTGCATTCTTAAAGGTATATACCCTAGAGAGCCTAACAGTAGGAAGAAAGCTCAAAAAGGAGAGGGTGGTATCCAGACTCTGTACCATAAGAAAGATATACAGTTTCTTCTCCATGAACCAATCATATGGAAGTTTAGGGAAGCCAAGGTTTGTATCTGTATATTTAGTCTTACGTTTATTTATTTTAATAGAGGATTTTAATGGTTTTAATTAATCGATGTTCTCTTTTCTTTTTTATTATCTAGGTCCTTGGTAAGAAAATTGGTCGGGCTAAAGCCACAGGAAATTACAAAGAAATGAGGCAACTTGTTCGAGAACGACCCTCAATTAAATTAGATCATATTGTCAAAGAAAGGTATTTTATTTTGTCGTTTAATAGTCCAGTAAAATTAGGCAAAAAAAAAAGGGTGTTCCTTCGGAATAATTTTAAGCCACGATTTTTTTTCACAGAGAGCTTTGTTATGTCATTGCAAATAATATATGAAAAGTCCCCAACTTTTTTATGTACGCTTCCCTCTTTTTTAGAGAGGGGGGGAGG
>KZ651571.1:299854-316128 GCA_001010745.2 Gerris buenoi | reverse complement strand
CCACTTGCTTAGCTAAAGTCCTTTAAATTTTACCCCCCTCCTCCCCCCTCTAAAAAAGAGGGAAGCGTACATAAAAAAGTTTGGGACTTTTCAGGTATTAATTGCAATGGCATAACAAAGCTCTCTGTGAAAAAAAATTGTGGCTTAAAATTATTCCGAAGAAAAAACCTATATTGACTGGACTATAATTTTTTTTTCTTTGGTTTTCTTTTTTAAATTACTTATAACATTTTTGTTTATTTGGTGGAGTTAGGTTTCATAGTAGAAAGCAGTCCTGCAGTTCATTGCAGCTTTTCAGTATTTTTTTTATAAGTATCGTGTGGATAAACAGTGGTACATAATGTACAATTGCGTTAAATATTATGATTGCATTGCCCTAATTTTATAAAATATTTTTTTACATTCCAAATTACTTAGATAATATAAAATGCAATACAAAGTGCTGGTCATTCATTTAAATACAGTAGAACTCCAGAAATCCGAACCCTGCAAATCCGAAAACCTCGATATTCCAAACAACTTTTGGGGTTAAGGAAAAGATGTACGGGTTAGTATATGTTGTAATTTAAAAAGAGTGTATTTCTGTGACATCTTAATTCGAAAAATGATTGTTAATGATGTTAATAACATACATATTACATAGTAGTGTTTCCTGTAGTTCCAGGTACCTGGTGGAAAAAAAAAAATGTTTAATTTATTGAACGAATAAAATTTATTAAAAAAAAACACTTCTAACAAAAATTAAAAGATGTGAACTGTTCAGAAGATGTAAAACTGACTGCAGTATTGTGAGCTAATATTTTTTTAAATGAGGATATAATTTTTCAGAGAACTGTTGTTTTAGTTGAGACATTACACACTTACGGCTTGGTGAAATTTCCCGGGATTGAGTTTAGCCGCGTCTATATGTTTCTTAAAACCCTCTCCTATTCTCAGTCGTATTTAATGCATTTCTAGAAATACTCTACCTTTATACTTGCTGCCCTACATTTTTATGGAACCAAATACCGAAAAAGGTTTTTATTTTATATCTCTTTCATTTAACAGATATACTGGGTATAATAATTTCTCGTGCCAGAATGTAAGAATATACCTATAAACTATACAAGCAACTATTTAATTATTTTAATCGACAATAAATCCAGACCTCCCGATAATCCAAACAATTCAGAAATCCTAACCGTCCCTGGTCCCAATTAGTTCAAATTTCCAGGGTTGTACTGTAGATTTTTTTTTCTTTCTTTCTTTTTCTTCTTCTTCTTAATTTAAAGTATATAATTTTAATTATGTTGCAGGTATCCAACTTTTATAGATGCTCTTCGTGACTTAGATGACTGCCTGACATTATGCTTTTTGTTTGCTACATTCCCTTCAATGCAGCGTCTACCCCGTGAGCAGTCTACTCTTTGCCGTCGACTTACTTTGGAGTTTATGCATGCTGTTATTGCTTCCCGAGCTCTGCGTAAAGTATTCATCTCTATCAAGGGATATTATTTCCAGGCTGAGATTAAGGGTGTTACCATAACATGGATCCTCCCTCATCATTTCTCTTTTGAGGTTGGTATAATTTTTGGAACTAGTTCAAATTAATTTAAGATAGGAATTGCCGGTCAAATATGAGTGAAATATATTTTCTTGATTAACCTATTTTTATTTATTTTTCATTCTTTAGCCTCAAACAAAAGAAGAAGTCGATTTCAAAATTATGTCAACATTTGCTCAGTTCTATATAGTTCTTCTTGGTTTTGTTAACTTCCGACTTTACAATGAACTCAACCTTAAATATCCTCCTATCTTCTCCACAAAAACTGGTAAGCAAAACAGTGCCAAGCATTGTTATTAATTTTTGTATAAGTATGCTTGTAAAAGCAACTTCTTTGAAGTAGTTAATGTGTTTTGTATTATCAATTCCTTGTGCTGTTTTCATGCATTGAATTTGCTTTTAAGTCTAATCTTTTTCTTGAAAATCACAAAAAAGACAATGACAATGTTCAATTATCTTTATATTTGCAGAAAGAGATGAGTCTCTAGTTGATGAGGCTGCTTTCCAAGGTGAGAGAGTTGCAGCACTCAATATTCCAATTGCTGCCAACAAACTTGCTACCAGCCCTGACGAGGAACCTGTAGAAATTGATAATTTTAATTTGGTACTACAGATTTTATTTTTTATAACAATAGCAAGCAAAAGCTGTCTTTTAACTTGTAACATTAAATCTGTGTATCGGAGGTAAAGGGCACTATGTGCCAAATTGTAAATTTTTCAGGAGAGCTACTTTAATGATTTTTGAACTTATTTTTTTTTTAATATTAACAAGGCAAGGCGCAAGGTCATACTGATAAAACCAGTAGCTCTCTCACTCTACTAAGTGGAGTGGGTATAGGCCACTATCTGGACATGTGCTAACTTATTCTTAATTCTCTGGAGGTAAACAGCTACATGTCCAAATAGCTCTTTACCTCCACAGCATGTTGGTTCATAGTGCTTTTTCCTACTGGCTAAAATCCGTGAGTTTTAGTCTTAGGACATAGTGCCTTGTACCTCTAAAAAAAGGGGGGAAAAAATAAATAGGAAACTGTTAAAACCTCAATTTCGTAAAAAATGGAGATTGGAGATAGTGCCCTTTACCTCCCATACACAGAAATATAGCTCTTTAAGAAGTTCAATCTTATATTGTAATTTTTCAGACTGGTGATGTAAACGAAGCAGATGAAATGAAGAAAGAAGCTGAAAGGTTGGAGAAGTTAAAGAACTTGTTTAGTGGACTTAAAGTGTTCTTATCTCGTGAGGTACCAAGAGAACCACTTACTTTAGCCCTTAGATGTTTCGGTGCCCAGGTATCCTGGGACAAGAATTTCTTTATTGGTGCTTCTTTTGATGAATCTGATGAAACCATAACTCATCAAATTGTTGATAGGCCAAACCTCAGTAAGCAGTTCATCTCTAGGTATACAAATTTTCCATTGCGTTATACCTTTTATAATTGAACCCTGGCTTTTTTTTGCAATATTTTTATTATCTAATTTTCATACTACTGACTATGTAATTAGAGTATGTAACTGTGGTTTATAATAATAATGAATTACTGTTTCAGATACTACGTTCAGCCTCAATGGGTATTTGACAGTATAAATGCAGGTGAATTGCTTCCAGTAGATAAATACTTCATTGGTTGTGTACTGCCACCACATCTATCACCATTTAAAGAGAAAATTCATGTACAATATGTTCCTCCTGAAGCTTCTGGCAGCCAAAATGATGCTGGTAAATATTATTTTTACTAACACACCTCCAGTTTTAGATATGTTCACACTTGTTGTATGCTTTTATTATTAATTTAAGAATTTACTGTTTTTTTAGCCATTAACAGTTTTCTTCTAAAGGCTAGGTTTATGGTAAATTCTTAATAAACATAAACGTAAGGATTCCCAAAAAAAAATTGTATTGTAGTATTCTAAAAAAATTGTATGTATGTAATGTATTGTAAGAGAGTAAAGTTTATCATGTGTAAGTTTATCATGTTATCATGTGGACTTACTAACTAACAGTATTACATGGGATTATCTAGTTCCATTCTAAGTGTCTGGAATGATACCTATGATCTGCATGCTATTATTAATCTGTAAATTATTATTATATATTTTTTTTTAATAATAGTTAACATTTTAATTACAGAGGGAGCACCAGATAACATTGAAGTTGTTGAGGAGAAGGTGGAAAGTGACAGTGACGAAGCAGAGGCAAGTGATAAATCAGACGAAAGTGAAATTGAAAAGGATGAAGATGAAAGTGAATCTGAAACTTCAGATGAAAGCGAAATGGATTCCGATACTGAACAAAAAAACATAAGCAAAGAGCAAGATAAAAAGAAATTACTGGTAACTAAATTTTACCTTATTTTAAATATTTTTAACTGTAGAATTTTATTTTTATTTTGTTTTGTTTATTCTATTTTTATATTTTACAGGATAGTATGAAAGTAAAGAAAGGAAAAGTTGAGTCAGTCGACCCTGATGCCAAAAAGAAAGAAGATTGGCAAGAATGGAAACTGAGGGAGAAAATGGTTGAAAAGAAACACAGGTATAATTATTTACTGTTTATTAGTTAGGACGGTTTATTTATGTATTCATCTACATGACACTTAAAACTGGGTTGGGTAGTAGTAGTCAGGTATTAGTACTAGATGGGTAGGACAAACTACTTGTTTGAACCTAGCAATTAGGCCATATTTTAGGCCCATTATGCTAGCCCCGTAGTAGAGAGGTCTAGCCACTTACACATCATAACTCTGTACATAGTACTGCCGAAGCAAGTATGATGTGATCATTAGTAAGCCATATAAATCAGAGCATCACAGCGGGGAATCGAACCCATGACCTCGTACCGCCCTTGATTTATTGACGGCCGAGCAGATGTGGCAATTAGTTTAATCCACATGGCCATGCCGGCTCTCGTTTGTAGATCTAACTCTCTAAACAATTTACATAGCATTATAGCCGTAGTATTCACAATATCACTACTAGCCATAGTAAAAGCAGTTTCAAAATTAATTTATTGTATCTATTTGGTTGCCTGCTATATAATTCCTGTATTTACATTGTTATTTTGTTTGCAGAGCCCTTTACAAGAGTATGATGCAAGGTAGGAGACTGAGGAATTACGATGTCAAAGTTCTCAAGAGGAAGAGAAAGCAAATTGACGAAAAGAAGAAGAAAGAGCCTGTGGCTCAGAACTAACTCTTGTGTATATTTTATTGCATAAAAATACTGTGTAGGATTTAAGTTTGATAAATAATATAATTGTTTTATTAAAAATAACAAAAAAAAGTACTTCTTTTAAATAATTGGATCGCAAATACCTTTTTCCTAAACTATTTTTATTACTGGACCCTTATATATTATGGTATTTCTTTGGCATCCTTAGTCACTCACATTTCTTACAAATGTTTGATGTGTGTTGGTGAAAAATGTAAACTGATCGAGTTTAAAAAGTATTAGTTCTCAACATTGACACACTTCCAGAGTATGTCTGTGTTAAGCTTCAATTCATATTTTATAATACTTCTTAGTTATAGACATTTCTTTTTTTTTTTTCCTTTTATATAATTTAAGCGGTATTTTATCCAAGTATCTATCATCTTCCACTGCTCTCATTACTTTTCCTTACCTGAAGGAAAAATATTGTTTTCAACAATACATTTGTTTTCAACAATACATTTGTGATGTCATAAACCCATTTTGCAATTAAATGATATTGGGTGAACAACATCATATATGTTAATTATAGTTAGGAATCAGGATCTCCTGGGTCTTAAGTTGAAACAGAAGCAATGAGCTATTGGGGATTGTAGCTTGTACGATAAATATCAAAAGGTAAAAAAAGAAAGAAAACCACATTCAATTGCTTGCTTTTGATAAGTTTATTTAATAAAAATAATATCCAATCTCGTATCAAATAAATTACAATATGAACAATTTCAGCATTTTTTTCTTTTTGTGCTCTTAATTTTATTAACACACACCACAGTTTAATTTTAAATTTGATAATTTCATTATTACATAGTATATTATATATTTATTGGTCTTATATTTTATATAAAATAAATTAATATGATCACACAACCAATAATTATATTAATAAGAAGGGAACACAAAGGCCGGTATCAGATGAAGATAAATAAGGAGAATAAACCAAAAATGAAACTGATTTTAGATTAAATTTGATAAAACGGGATAAATAAGCTTAAAAACAGATCACTTAATGAGTTTAAGGTACTTAAGATAATAATTATTATTAGAGAGTTATTCAGTCTGATTCAGAAGCTTCATCATCATCATCAAGATCGGGCATAGGAAAGCGTAGGATGGCAGCGATTCCAGTTAACAAGCCAAGCTCTGCAAATATAATAAAAATGCTAATTAGAACATTAATATTTTAATACTGTAACAAATAGTTAAATATATAATCATAGATTTGTTCCAACCAAACAGTGAACCATCCGAAGTATCTTCATGGACATGTCCAACGGAGAAAAGCTGTTCCATCCTGACTTGTGACAGTATTTCATGACCTCCTCCAAATTTTTCCATCCCACATATGGACTGTTTGCACACCGTTTATCGTACAGTCCAAACGATCCTCAGAATAAACCCAAGTACTAATTTGTACGACACATTGGCAGTAATGTCATTCAGCAGACGTCAACAGCTTGTTTCCCTATCTGTTGGGTTTCTTTTAATTTTAAGAAGGTGCGAACTTGAGTCTCACATCCAACAATGAGACTTCTAATCTGACAATGATTTTATTACAGTACAATATGAACACTTGGACATAAAACCTGTTCTTAACTATTCCCAAATGATCTGTGGAACGATGCAAAGGACGGTAAAGGGGAGAGGGGGGGGGGGGGGGGGGGGGGGGGGGGGGGGGGGGGGGGGGGGGGGGTTAGAAAAAACCCAATGCAATCTTGAACAAGCAAATTATCAATTGTAAACATAATTTTATAAAATTACATAATTTGGGTTCTATAAAAAAATATTTATTTAATTTAAAATTTTTGAAACAAATAACATAATTACTTTTTAATTTCTTAATTTATTGTAAGAATTTCCTGGCATGATTTCATTGAATTTCATAGCACATTGAACCTCTTTGTTAAGAGGTTCACAGAATGTTGTGGAAAGTTTTTCCTGAATAAGCCAGCTGAAGTTAGTTTATTCCAGGAGCATCTCTTTGATTTATCAAGTAAATTTGGTTCCTACTGGTCTTGTTGTCTTCAGACTGGGTTATTGTTCTATAAATACTGCTTAAACAGAAATTAGTAGTTCCCAAACCTAGTTTTTAGGAACACTCGTTGACTTTAATTTTTTAAATTTTAACATCTTACAAATCATGCGAACTTATAATATGGCTGTGTGAGTTAAAGTCTATGTCTTTGATTTAGTTGTCGTTTCTGTTCAATATCTTATCGATAATTCCAACATTTGTGTTTTATGGTTGTGTAGCGGCTGAAATACCCGAGTGTTAAAGTTGGATACACCAAAAGATCCAACCCGCGTGAGTGCCAAAGTAGCTGCGTCACTTTTAATAAGCTAAAAGTTGTGTGACATTGACACAACCAATTTTTAATTTATTTTCAAAGTTTGTGCCCTTTAGAATAAAAAAGATTGTCTCTCAATGCTACCATAAGATAATGTGCAAAAAAACAATTAAAAAAATATGCTTACGTTCTCCTGAAACGTGCATACTGGAAAATAATTTCACATCGCCTCCAAACTCTCTCACATTATCAACCAGATTTACAAATTTTTTACGCAACTGGACATCTTGACACCTGAAATATAAAAATAAATTATTTTCCACAAGTTTAATAAAAGGATCATAAAATCAATAATTAAAGCTAATTGATTCCTTCGCTGTAGCTCACAGCAATTGTTAGAGTCATAGAGCATGAATCTTGGGATCAATAGTTCAATTTCCAGCTGTGGGGTGCATTTTTAACTTCTTCTTTAATAAGAATTTTATTATTTAAATTTTGACTCTCTAAATAAAAAAACAAAATCAAACAGTTAAAATCCTCATCATCCCAAAGGTTTAAAATATTTGTTAACCATTCTTTTAAAGGGAATGACTTTCCTTTGACAAATTAGAGAAAAGCATAAATAGATGATTTTTTTTTTTTACAAAAAAAACTATTGCAAAAGTTTTATGTAAAGAAAGTCAACTTGGATTTTATAATAAAATAACCTGAAGAGATTGTCTGAAATGAGCAATGTTTCGATTGCCTGAGCCTCGCTGGCCTTTTCAACGTGGGCTACACCGTAGAATGCTTTTGCAGGTTCAGTTTGTAACATGGTATAGAACTGTTCTAGAGCTTTAACTTCACCCAGAGCTTTAGTATCTGCCATTTTTGCTAATCTGTTTTGGGTGTTTTCAAGATGATTTGAGTAGTTATTAGCTGGATATCTGTCATTATCTATGTGTCACTTATAACTCCCACAATTTTCAAGCTAGAGAATTGCAACTTAATACAAAAACTAGTCCCTACATATAGTATATATCTCCTTACATGTAGTTGTGCTGTCCGGAAAAATCATAAATTTGTGATGTCATAAACCCATTTTGCAATTAAATGATATTGGGTGAACAACATCATATATGTTAATTATAGTTAGGAATCAGGATCTCCTGGGTCTTAAGTTGAAACAGAAGCAATGAGCTTTTGGGGATTGTAGCTTGTATGATAAATATCAAAAGGTAAAAAAAGAAAGAAAACCACATTCAATTGCTTGCTTTTGATAAGTTCATTTAATAAAAATAATATCCAATCTCGTATCAAATAAATTACAATATGAACAATTTCAGCATTTTTTTCTTTTTGTGCTCTTAATTTTATTAACACACACCACAGTTTAATTTTAAATTTGATAATTTCATTATTACATAGTATATTATATATNTAGATGATTTTTTTTTTTTACAAAAAAAACTATTGCAAAAGTTTTATGTAAAGAAAGTCAACTTGGATTTTATAATAAAATAACCTGAAGAGATTGTCTGAAATGAGCAATGTTTCGATTGCCTGAGCCTCGCTGGCCTTTTCAACGTGGGCTACACCGTAGAATGCTTTTGCAGGTTCAGTTTGTAACATGGTATAGAACTGTTCTAGAGCTTTAACTTCACCCAGAGCTTTAGTATCTGCCATTTTTGCAACAACCGCTGGATCCATTAAAACTTCTGTAAAAAAAAAAAAAAAAAAAAAAAATTTATTAAAATATTTTTTTAAAATTAGTTTCTTAGAGTTCTGTTCTATTGTTTAGAACTCAAAACAATAAACTGGTAACTAAATCCAAATTACCTTTCAGAGAGTGTTTAAATCCTGATGACGAGTGAATAAGCATGAATTTGGATTTATTCTCCAAAAGTGTTTTATTATCTGTCTTAACAGCTTCTTGGAACATATACTCGAAGAACTGATCTCTGACGAAACCAGGACTTGCTATTAGTACGCACTTAACTATGTCGAAGTTTACATGTCTTAGTAGAGCTTGCATCACATTATCAAAAAATTTAGCTAATCCCTGAAAAACAAAACATCGTCACTTTTAAACATGTTAGTAACATCAATGTGTAAATTATGTTTGTAGTGGCAAAGTTGATTGACCATTGGCTCATAAATGACGCAGTACATTAAAGTTGCTTTATGTAGCATGGCTTTATTTGATAACATTAAATGATTTTATAAGTTGGACATGATAAATTCCATTGTTTTGTTTTTTAAATAAAAAATTATCATTTTTGGCAAAAAAAAAAAAAAAAAAAAAAAAGAAAAAGTAATTTAAACTCTGCGCAGATGATCACAGTTTAATTGTTACCATGTGCTTAATACTAGAGCTAGGAGATTGAAATTAATAAGTTTTAAAACAAAAATGTGTATTTTTACTGCACATAAGTCAAATTTTTAAGTATGGAAGATAGTATCCGATAAATGACGTCCTTGTCATTTTCCACATTCACATTATTTACACAAACGAGAAAAATATGACACACACAATCCATGAACACTTGTGTGTGTAGTGGCTCCATCTTGTTGGAACCATATGTGGACAGTATCCATTTCTTTATCCGTTAAAGAATGTGATGTGCAACTTCGCCAACCACCTCTAAGGATGTGTAAATCGACAAGGAGTCATTTATCGGACATTATCTTCGACACTTAAGAATTTGACTTATGTCCAATAAATTTCCACATTTTTGCTTGAAAACTTGCTTTATATCAATCTCCTACCTCTAGTATTTAGCACATGGTGACCATTTAAAATGAGGTCATCCGCTCTACCCCACCTTATAGTTTCTCTTACCATCAATGAAAGGTAAACATTTACCTTTTTTTTAAATTACCTTTTCATGTTGTTTGACATTGCCTTTCCTTTTCCTAGGAATAACTTGATCTATTTTACTCCTAATAAGTGTCATGCTATTTGTTATCAGACAAACATGAGCTAATCCTTCCTGCATAATTACAGCAGCAACATCAGCTTTCTGTAACAAAGTGTAAAGGAAAAAAATATTACCATTTAGATTGATATTTAAAACAATAAAAGTTGGTAATAGGTCGTGTAATTTGGATCCTTAAAGGATAGGAAGAGAAAGAAGTCAGTTCTTCATACTGTGTGGCAACGTTTCGGCTACTCGAGCCATTTTCGAGCCTCAAACTAATTATACAAGGTACACTTAGCAACACTACAATAAATGTAGGTTTATTGACTATTGTATAACTATTTGATCGTTAACTGGTAATAATTATTACTTGTTTAACTATAACGTTTTACAAATATATGATTTTTATCGGGGAAAATATATAATTAATTAAAGTAAGGGAAAAATTATAAAAGATTTAAAAGTATTATCACAGTCTAACACATAGCCTAATAATGGGTATTTTCAGTTGTTATTCTAAAACCAAAAGAAACATTTTAGAATTAAAAAATACTTAATAAATTAATGCAACATTTCTTCAATAGACTTGCAGTACATAGTTAATGTTTCCTTGCTTCGGTAACAAAGTTGAGAGCACCACATACTGAATACTCCAAAAAACTAATGCAATTATAAAATTTATCAAACACAAGACAGGCTGACAAGTATACTTGATTATAGCCTACCTGTCGGAACAAATACAGTAGGGCCTTGTTAATCCTGACAAATTCAGGTTCAGTGTCGTCCAAATTAGTGGAAATTCCACATTAGTGAGGTGTTTAAAAAATAACGTAAAACACATAAAACATTGTATGTATAAGTAATGCATTTATATTAACAAATGTAAGGATAAATTGAATGTATAGAATTATGTATACATGAACGTGAAATGCAATGCCATATGTATGTGAATAAACATACGTTGTACATTCCTATCAGTTTCAAACATTTAGCTATACTGCTCATTTTTTAAATGTAAATGTTTTAGCTCATTATCCAAGTTGTCATTGCGTACAGGGTCAGCGAGAATGTTTGTAGCGATTTGCGATATAATATTGTTCACAGCACATCCCTGCCAAATGAGTTAGTTTATCCTAAAAAAACGTCTTAATTTTAACTTCAGGCTAAAAAAATCATAAAGTGGTTTAGCATTATTTAATTACCTGAACTGGATCGCATGCAGTGTCAACTCTTTCCATAGATATTGTATCCCACTCATGTTTAGATAAACAGAATTTCCTATTTACTTCTAAATCTAAGGTATGATATGCTCCCATCTGAAATAAAAATATTCAAGGAATTAATAAATTAAATAATATACAGTAATACCCTGACTTACACTATCCCTTCTTACGTGATTTTCCAGTTTCCCTTTTCCGATCTTTTGAATCTTTTCCTTCCAAAAAAGCAGGATCTGCACCAGTCTGATCAAATTGGCCATGTGATTGAAGAAGATCTTGCCAGACAATCAAATTTAGCAATGGATGGAAAGAACTGATGGATTCACACAATCTGGAGCTTACAATTGATAAGCTCATATAAATCAGTAAGCAAAACATTGAAGAATCTGATTTTTTCAACCTGTAATTTAGCGAAATGTTTTAAATTTTGCATGAAAAGAAAAAATTGTTCACCCCTCAGAAGACTTTCAGATTTTATGAAACATTTAATGTCAAAAAAATAACTCCTGCTAACATTTTTGTAATACATATAATTTGTCGTATCATATAACATTTTAATACACACCCATTTTTCTTCTAAATTATTGTTGACCTCTGGTCCCAATTAAACAAATTTGTATCTGCAAAATATGTTACCCAACTTACACAAAATTCTACTTATACAGTTATCGTTCAATCCCCTATCACGTAAGTTCAGGATATTACTGAACCTATATAAAATAATAATTGTGGCCAACCAATGAGTGTAAACACATTAAGATAATCTCAGGCAAACTTGTTCTGCATTGACCTTAAAATTAGGGATATGGTTATTGTAGTATACTGGGATACTCACAGAACCGCACTCAGAAATACTATGTTAAAGACACTAAATTCACACCGTTTAATTAATTGTTATTTACCTTAACATACTGATTTTCTTCTATGTTTCTTCCTTTGAGACGAAGCATACATGCCTGTGTATCAAAGTCTATATTCTCAACACGGATTGTAAGAATGGTTCGTACACGATTACTAGTAGAGGATCCAGTAGCTGATTCATTTTGAACTTTTCTAAAAAAAACAAAAAAAAACAAATTAGGTATACAGTCGGTTATTAGGTTGGCTTTTAGTAAATCTGCAATTAAGGGAGCGTTTAGGAAGAGGGAATTAAAAAAGTAGGCGGGCCTCACTCACATGTTCTGTTTGACAAAAGGATAATTAATTTCTCAAATTTATAAATCATGCCAAGCGATTCTCGACCGTACGGTTCATTATAGAATAGACTGGGTGTAGACTCTCACTTTAGTGAGAGAATCTCTCCAATTCACCCCTAATTTCAGAGGTAAACAAGTACCAACCTTATAGTCGATGCTCTAACACTATCACCTTCAGCTATTAAGTTATATGCATGCCACATATCCTCGGGTTCTTCGGGGACCAGTGAAACGGTCCTGAAAACATTACACAACGTTTAGATCTCAAAAAATAGAAAACACTTCCACACACACCAAATATTCCTGACAAACAGCTGGATTCTTACCCCTCTCCATCCTTATTGAAATTTTTATAAACTAATTTCATATTTCTTATCGACTATACTTCCTACACACAATAGAGGATAAAAATGCACAGTTAATTCTATGATGAAACATGTTTTTCAACTTAAATTTGGTAATAAAAAATGCGATTGTACAACTAGAGTAAGGTTATTTTATCAGGAGAGAATTTAAGGTTTCAACAGGTTCACCGCTATAACACAAGTTAAATACTCTAGAAAATGGTAATCAATATTATTGAAAATCCGTAATTTTAGTTATTTACACTTATAATTGTAGTTAACTAATAGTTTTAAAATTATTTTTAACTATTTTCAACATTCTCAAACAGTATTATTAAGTTAAATCTTATAAAATGTATATTCATTTAGGGAAATTTTAAGGAATTTAAATCACTGATAAGATTAGAAAAGTAACCGTATTTTTTTCTCTCTCGTCGCTCGTTTCGTTGATTTTATGCGTTGAATTTTCGCTCTAATTGTTCGGCGTTTCGTGGTTTTTAACGTGTCGGTGTTTTTTTTTTTTTAGATTGTTCGCTGAATCCGTTTAAAGAATATTCGCGTGTGAATAGTGTCTTGTGATAAGTTAATGGCGGAGTGAATAAAACGTTTCAACGTTATCATAGGTAAGCTCATTATATAGTTGGAGTAACATGTTGCACATTATTGTGTTTGTTGTTTTAATTGATTTATCCTATCACAATCATACGATTAGCCAACAAAACACACTCCTCATGAGTAGGTCTTGACAATGTTAAATTGTTAACCGTAGAGTTCCTAAATCTTCTTTCCCTTTGGATGTTGCTGATCTACTTTGGAAAACTCAAGAAAGCTGATATATCTATCGTCTTCCTAATAAGAATTTCTGACCTAGTAGATTGTGTGTTGGAGTTGGGCCAAATTCCAATTTTTAGATGTATCAAATTTAAAGATGAATTTTGGTTTCTAACAGCTTAAGGTTACCCATACCATTATTACAAACTGTTTCCTTTTTATCAAAACCTTCATGTAAAAGTTAAAAAATCGCTCCTCTTTACAATTTTTCTTTCTTATAAACTTACCAAATAGCTTAATTTTTAATGGTCCTCACTATTACAAAATTGGTTAAGATTTCATGGACTTACATGTACTTTCCCATACATACTCTTCTCTTTTAAAATAAAGATTGGCTGAACTTTGTTCTAGAAGTGAAGAATATATATTTTTATATATTTTTACTTTAGTAAGTACAGGCAAATTAGGAGAATGAAAAAGGACAATTACTCTATTCATGAAACGAGGTTTATGACTTCGTTTTAGCAGTCAAATTGAAGATCTGAAGAGCCTGAAACATTTTAAGTGGTAATTGAAGGAGGGAAGGGGGTAATTTGTAAAATTTAATGAAATAAGTCTGTTGTGAGGCGTGTCCTTTGATTTTTAATTTATTGAGCTAAGTTGATTTAATCATTCATTATCAAGATATGGTTGAAATGTAGGAGATTGACATTCTCATCAGATCAGGCACTGGAAGTTGAAAGTCGTTGATTTCTATGTGTCTATCTGTCCCACCTTAATTTTGCTGAGTCCTGTAAATCTGATACCACCTGTGATGCAGCCACACTGATTTGTTGAGCAATTACCTTAGGTCAGATATAGGAAGCCAGGGTAACCGAGCGTCTTAAGGTGCTTGCTCAGCTATCAATTAATAAGTCGAGGCAACTCGTGGGTTAAATCCCGTGCCATGATACTCTGAATTGCATCAATGAATTGCAGAAGGTGCAGGGCGAGGAACACCCTTTATGAGGTCTCTTTCCTCACGCTTGACCACACCATACTTGCTTTGGCGGTACAATGTACAAATGTATGAACTCTCCACCACGGGGTGTAAAAAAGGCCTAAGTGATGGCCTAATTGCAAGGTTTGAACAAGTGGTTCGTCCTACCCATTCTAGTAGGAAGTACTAGACTTCTACTACTAGGTCAGATTGTCAGATATAAATTTGAGAATTGTGTCTGGGAGGTTCTAAAGTGGTTTTAGCAACTGTTATTTTGCCGTCTCGACGACTCCAACCCTGCTCTTGGGCAACCAGCTTAAAGTTGAGAGACTGTTGTGCTTGATAGTATGTACAGGATGGTTGCTGCATTTCCAGATATAGGATGTATGGATTCAGTTTGGCTGACTTCTTCTTTGGTTACTTTTAAAACAAACTGAACCTAAGCTCATTTATTTCCAGTTTTAAATAACGACATTAGTTTTTTTTCTACCTTTCCCGTGGAAGGTGCTGATAGTATCGTATTCGCTGAATGCATGGACTAGTACAATATAATAGTTCATGTCAAAGTAATAATTGCAACATAGGAAAATAGGAGAAAATGGGTGGGAGAGTCAATGACAGCTTGGGATTTTGACATCTAGAAATGGCCTGCCTAGAAATTGGCCTAATGGCTTTATTTTTTTTCTCACATAGGCTGCCCAACTTGAGCTGCCAGAATGAGCTGTTTTCTTTATCCTACTATAGATCATATCTGATCAAAAACCACTTGTGTGGTAAAAAAAAACAAAAAAAAAACACCAAGTCTGTGGTCTAAAAAAGTTGTGAAATCAACTTTATGTCCCGCCAAGTCATGTTGGCACTTTCTCCTGACCCATCACTATCAACATAGATACTTTTCAGCTTCTTTTCCTTGGTGGTGTGCCTTGCCATTTCCTGAAACTAGAATTTTAATATTCTTCAAACACCAATACAATTTCTTGTTTCACCTTCACATTTGCCACATGAGGTTTGTGTGAAAAGATAGTTGTTCACCTCATAGTCTTAGTTCTAGACAAATAGTACTAATATATATGCAGGCACATATTAGAGAGGAAAGCCATTAACAGTGTTGTTATAGGTTCTTCTCGATGCCACAATGATCATTGCTGTAAATCTTTCCCATTATCAAAAAGCAAATAAAAAAGAAATAAGTAATATACAAATTATTAAGCTTTCAAGGTATGACCCCATGCAACTACTGCTTTCTTTGCAGAAGATGCGTGGAATACAACCAGTTAACATTGGTTAGTACTGCAGGCACACCGCCAAGGAGAAGAAGCTGAAAAGTATCTATGTTGATAGTGATGGGTCAGTAGAAAGTGCCAACATGACTTGGCAGGACATAAAGTTGATTTCACAACTTTTTTGGACCACAGACTTACTGAGGGAGAGCTGAAGGTATTGAATGTTAGAACGGGATTGCAGTTGGCAGACAGTCCATCAAAGTCACTGCCACATCCTCGATTAAAGAGGCTGTGTGAAGGAATGGGGCTTGTCAAGAAACGTGTCGAGGGAGAGTGTTAAAGTCAACACTGGTTTCTTGAACCTGTTGATTTTGACATGATTATTTAATATTGTATTGTTAATAAAGTTTAGTTTAAATTGTTAAGAGCTAAAAAGAGTCACATAATTTTTTCTGGTAACTTTATCTATATATACACGGGCAGCTTTTGTGAAATTTTGACCTTTTGACTTTGCTGGGCGGAACGCTGCTGCGTTCCTAAATTATGAGGAAATTACTCTTCTCTTTGCTCAACCTAAATATTGTTTTATTTATTTATTATTATT
>KZ651571.1:288230-299547 GCA_001010745.2 Gerris buenoi | reverse complement strand
CAGAGGAAAATGATGTCAGACTTTGCCTAAAGAAGCCATACAAAAAGGTTTGGAAAGAGTATGTATAAGTTACTTTTTTGCCTATGGGCACCCTGACTATCAGGGAACTTTTTTTTCTTATTTGTCTGTTTGTTGCTCAATTTTTGCGAACCAACATATCTTAAAAATTTGATGTCCAATTTTAATGAAATTCGTGCGGTAGGTCATAATTAGCCCATTGTTGGTCCCATATAAGTTTCAACCTTCTGTGCCTATTTGTTTCTCTTCCACATGCGCACAAACATACATTTATTTACACCTATAATTTCAAAAGTACTTATCTGATTTGTATGAAACTTTTATACTTTATCAAAAGTAACCCCTAGATTAATTTGGACTGTCTGTGCTCTTTAACTTTTGCTTAATTCATACTTTAATTCATGTAAAAAATCAAAATATTTTTGACAGATTAAAAAAACGGGTGAAACAATTGATAAAATTAGACAACAATGGCTTGTAAAAGCATAATGTCAATAAATACCAGTAAAATAAGCAAAGGGCTGCGCGAGTGGCAGGAGCATGGGCAGCGTAACTTAACCTGTTTACATACTCGCGCTGCTCTATTTCATGCCCACTTCTCTGCACACTTCCATGGAAGTGGGCCAAATGTAAACGAGGGATTGGGTTCTATATTTCTTCAGGGAGAACATAGGGCTACCATGAATATTCTTCACTAGTCCCAATCTCTGGCGAGCATTTTACTCCTCCTTTATCTCTTCCCAGCTCCTTCCCCCTTCCTATCCACTTTTCTACTTTATGATTCTTGAAGTTACGTTCTTATTGCATCTGGGAATAATTCCAGTGTACGTTTCTCCAATTCTTCTCTCCCCTTTTTGGAAATGTGTGTCCTATCTCCTGTCCATTTCCATTTCCTGTTTTTCTGGGCCAACTGATTTTCAAAATTCTCCATAATGGCTGGTTTATCAAGACTTGTATTTTTTTTTTTATGTAGTCCTAGTATACTCATAAGTTTTACTCTGGATTAATTCCATTCTTAACTATTTATGGAATTCAGTTAATGAAAAATTCAATTGGATACCAAAATTTTGTCTTCTGAAATCCAAGGCATGCCGATGCAATAAGCAGCTTGCCTTTCAAATAAAAGTTATATGTTTTCCCTGTTTACCAGAAAGCTTTGTCAGTTGCAGAAGCATGTTTCAGTTGCATGTGAATGAGCACTTACCTTGAATCAATCAAGGGTAATTAATACTAAAAATACATGACGTTTTTACTGTCCTGTAATCAGTCAGACTAATGTTTTAGTAATTATATAAATGCCAGGCTATAATTAAAATCTATATTTATTACCTTGAAAAAAAAAATCAAAATATATATCCACCAACACTGTTTGATTGTTGAATTATTTTATTATTATTTTTAATTTTATTTAACTAAATTTTACTTCCTCTTGTTTTAGATAATGGCAGATGCTCAGCGTGCATCGAGGCTTAAGCCTCCTTCTAAGATTGCTCGGCCAGCATCGTCGAATGCTACTACTGCAGCGACCACCCAGCCAAAACCTACTACACAAACAGGTTAGTGCTAGATTAAGAACTAAAAATACTTATAAACTAACCTTTTAACTTTTAGAGATACCTATTTACTCAGGCAAAATCGTTTAATAGACTATCTTCAAATTTAACTTTGTTTTAGAGATATTATAATATACTTTTAAAATAGTGTTTTTTTTCTAAAATGAAAAAGGGAGTATGCTAGTGAAATATTCATTTGCCCCCTCCTACTTTTGATGTATATTATATATATATTTTTTTTTTAATTATGCACCCAAAATTCAATTTTTTATAACTTTTGATAATTGTTTTGAAATTGTTTTTCTCCCCAAATTCTGGAAATGATTTTTTAAGTAAATAATCCTGTTTTTTTCTTGTTGCTATAAGAGATAGACTGTAGAATGAGAGGCTGTTACTATGGGTTTACGCATTTTTTAATTTTTTTCTTTGTAAACAAAATAAATTGTTTAAGATAGTTAAAAAATGTTTATCTACGATTGATACGTAATATAAACATTACATCTCTGTTTAGATTCGTAAAAAGTGATTCTTTACACACCTGTATTAATTGCGCATGCGTGTCTCATTGTTTTGAACAATTCCTCTTTTTTTCCACTCTAGTGACGTAAAGAAGAAGAATTCCTCTTTTTTCCACTCTAGTGACGTAAAGAAGAAGAATTATCAACTTTACACACGATTAGCGAGTTTGTTTACATTTAACATAACTAATTTGATGTTTATTTAATAAAAGTAACTGTTTGTATCGAGTTTTTTTTTGTGAAAATCAATGAGTGATTTAAGTGATTATGAAGAATATGAGGAGAATAATACGCCTTCCGAAATAATTAATTCAAAACGGTACAAAATACAA
Source organism: Gerris buenoi (assembly GCA_001010745.2). Taxonomy (NCBI): domain Eukaryota; kingdom Metazoa; phylum Arthropoda; class Insecta; order Hemiptera; family Gerridae; genus Gerris; species Gerris buenoi. The sequence continues at coordinate 297,126 of KZ651571.1, read as the reverse complement.
CTAACGAATTGATGTCATCTTTATCAAAAGAGAAATACGAGCTTACATACAGGAAGTTAATTATTTTTTTCTGCATTTATTACGGTACGCAACTCGTGTGAAAACGGCATGTTGCATTGCTCGTGTGGTTTTTACTACCCTCGCTTTCGCTCGGGTGTAAACTCCACACTCACATGCAAAATGCTACTTTTCACACTCGACGCGTAATGTACTATTATTTGATAGCTTTGTTTTTAGCGTGATTTTTTAGCTTAATTTTCCGATCCTCGACTGTGTTTTTCTCCAATGTGTGATAGCAACTCATCATGAAAGAGGTGTAGTTCAATAACCAAACAACATCACACAAAAATTGTAATTGGAACAATTGACCGGTTCCGGCTGTTCTAAAGCAGCCTTATTCAGATAATCTTGAGGTTACTGGATTGACAAGTGACTTGTACTCGTGAAGTCAATCCAGTAACCTCAAGATTATCTGAAGAAGGCTGCTTTAGAACAGCCGGAACCGGTCAATTGTTCAAATTACAATTTTTGTGTGAAGTCGTTGTTTGGTTATTGAACTACACCTCTTTCATTTTCCGACCTAAATTGTTTCTATTTCGTTTATAATATTGTGTTTGATTGTTTTTAATTATTGTCTAATAATTTAACATCTTTTTACTTTACTTTTATAGTAACACGGTATATAGGTGTTAAAATTGTAAAAGATAAATGACACTATGAGTACGATTTTTATAATGATATTATGATATATGTATGAAAATTGCGATGTTTTTATTACAATGAATGATTCAGTTAAAAATAAAGTGTAGGTGGGTTGAAATATGACCACCCACAGTTGCATTGAAATGTGTTTTTTTATGTCTTAGCAATCTAAGTTTAAACTATGATTGCATCGTATTTTTATTTTTTAATTTTTCTAATACTTGAAGTGCCAGGAGTTTTGAGACGCGGGATCGTTATTAACTTGTCAAGAGATGTTTAAAGCATTCTTCGTCCATTAGACAACTATCACAATTGGAGGACATCTTTTACAACTCCCTCGGTATTTTCCGACCTTGGTAAATCTGTGAAAAATCGTGAAATTTACGACGGAAACCGCGTAATTTAAGTTGTCTTGTAAACGTCTTATAACTCGTTACTACAATTATTGTTATTATTACTCTCATGATTGGTGATATTAACTGAGGAGGTTCAGATCTTTTTTGATAGATCTATCTTTTATATAATCGAGTAGTGTCCCATCAACGACAGCGACAACAACGACTCACCTCTAAATGATTTATAACGTTAAAAATTGATGTACCATAAGCTTGGATCGAACCCGGGGCTACTGGGAGTAAGCCAGTTACTAAACCATTTGCGCCATACCTATGTAACGAATATCGGAGCACAAAACTTCCTATTTAAATGTTTTAATTATAACTGCATAAAACTTACTATTTAAACAGTAAATATCTCTTTATATCTATTTTAATTATAACTAATTATCTCTCAGCTATTTTTCTCAACCATATTTATTATTCTGCCCGTTACCGCGACCCTAACGGCTAGTAATTTTATAATAACACCAAACATGTAATTGGCTCTGTTAAGTTGGCATTTCTAACAATAGGATATTACATTACATTAATTATTGTTGTGAACACTGGCCAACGCTAATTTAGCTTTAAGGATGTATAAAATTAAGTTTACTGAAAAATCGGTAAATGCGTTATTAAAAAGGAAGACGTAGTCACACGCGCGTGCATTACTGACTGACAGTCGTTGAGATAAAATCGTTCACACACGATTTCTCTGCAGGTTAAATCAAAATACAGATGGATCTTCTTAATATCTAACTTCTTCCGTATAACGAAATAGTCCATGTATCAAATATGTTTTATGTCCCCACGAATTCTCCTTGTAAAATTGTTTCTATAGAACGAAAATAATTTCTCTACAAAGAACAAAATTCATAGAAATAAAGATATAAAGTGAATTAATATTTTTCGGTGGTTTTGCGCATTTATTTATTTTCTGAGAACCATTTTTAGGAGTTTCTTGCTCTACCGCTAGCGCACTCTAATACTTTTGATTATTCTACCTCCATTAGTTTAATTTGAATTGGAATCATCTTTGCATACTTATAGAATAGAGACACCTCTTAACCTCAGTTTAGAATTCGTTTCGGACGTTTATAAAGCTCTTGACTTTTTTCAGCGTTATTTACTTACCGTATACAAATGTCTATAATGAAATCATATCACAATCATTCACAAAATGTTAATCTATTCAAAGCCGTATATAAAGGAATGAAGAACAAAGCGGTATCCCGCAAATATCAAATCCCTCCTAGCTCAGTTTCTATAATTTTGAAAAACCGGGATTAATATTTAATCTATACGAAACAAGTGGAGATTTTTAAAAAAGATTTGAAGGTTGTAAGAATGAAGACGTAGATAAAGCAGTTCTGCAATGGGTGAAAATGGTGGGAAATAAAAATCTCCCTCTTTCAGGAACACTCATTTTTTTCTCTTAAAAATAAATGTTATATCCTATGAAATTTTTATAGCGATTTTTTTCTGGAACCATCAATTTTGTAGTATGGAGATCTGACTGTGTATCTAACCAACATAATACATTAAAGAAGTTAATGCATACGTTAGCGGTTAAAGTATGAAGGGTTATTTTTAAACTGATAAAGCCTTATAAAAATCGCTCGATAGTCATAGTCATCAGATATCTTCGTGCAACGTGCAACCATAACAAATCAATACAAGTGTATTTCTCGTATGATTAAATCTCTCTTAATAGATTGGTAATTGATTTTAATATTATTATTTCATAACTTTTTTTAAAAAATTTGAATTTTGTTTGTATAAATAAATTTCACTTTAGAGACAAAAAAGTTATGCATGTTATATGTATTTTTAAAGAAAATTACAGCTTCTACAAAAGTTGACATTATACATTTTCAAAGAAGAAGGAAATAAATACGTGGTTTTCCTCAATAGAAATTGCTAAAATATTACATCATATAATAATAAATTTTATTTAAAAATAATTTTACATTAAAGAATTTTACAATAAATTAATTAATCTTATTACTTTCAAAATTTATTTATTTACTGGCCGTAAAATCTATTTGCTTGGGCGCGGCTGCTTTGAAAAAATTGCAATTTGATCATATGGACGATTCGCCGAACAACTTGTCATTGTCATCTAGGTGCGGTCTTTACCGGCAACTTTTTAACTTTTTCTGTTTTAACAATTAGTATCAAATGCTCCACCCCTCTCACAGGCCTACAACAAACTTTATTTTTTTCCCTAAAATGAAAGAAAAAAAAAAAATTGTATGTAGAATAAAATTAGGGGGTTTGACCGACTTGGTGTTATCATATCTATAGACCAAGAGATAGCGTGCAAAAAAGTGTCTGGTAACATCAAGCTAGAATTTTGTGAATAAGTAAATCTTTTAAAGCCCTTTTTAGAATATGTGGTCGGCTAAAGTTGTCTGCTGGACATAGCTTGGCAATAGGCTTTTGAAAAAAACAAAACGGTATAAGTGGCCGTGTCTCGCCAATTATGGTGGACAATGTGATTTTCATGATCCTGAGTACAAAATTAGTTAGCAGATCGAAAATCAAGTTGATGTTACTTTGTCCCTTGAATGGATAGTTATTCAAATATTAACTCCCAATCGAAGTGGTCAAACGACAAACTTAGCTTACCACATATTCTTAATTGTCACTAAAAGATTAACTTGTACACAAAATTCTATCTTGATGTTAGTCAGACATTTTTTTGCACGCTATCTCCTGGACTATAAGTTATTAAGGTGTATAAATAAACAACTTACTACTCTGATATCCATACTTCGGAAATTTAAAAAATAACTTGATCGTGAAAAGATATTCTTTGTTTGTCTTCATTGTGTTAAACTATCTTTATGATCTTAGAATATGAGTGTATATTTGTGGGGGAAATTCCGTTAACAAAATTACTGGAAATCATATTTTAAAATATTAAATCATTGTAAAGAGCTCTGGAGTCAAGTATGCCCTACTTCACTAGTTCTATATTTGTTTTTGAAACTGTAAACAGCTATATGTATCTTTAAAAAAATTGTGAGAGGATAAATGAGGGCTTTGAATGTCAAAAAGAAGAAGAAGGAGAAGAAAAAAAAAAAATCTTCATGAGTATGCATAACAAAGGTGTCGAAGAGTTCTTCAAATAAAGAAAGTATGTCTTAGTTAGGAAAAAAACAAAAACATCTTTCAGCAACAAAATTGCAAATATTTGCATATTCGCCTTTTGTTTTGACTTCTGCACTTGGAGAAACCACCGTGTGTACGAATTACGTGTCTTCAAGACGTAAACAAAAGCCAAAGTTTTTTAAAATGTTTGTAAACCGTGCAAAGTCTTGGATCGACCTTGAATAACTTCCCAACAAGAACATAGCGAGTGGGCTGGTCGAAGAGTGAAGCTCGCGTATATCTGTTCGCTCGAGAAGCCATCGATACACACTCTGACACGCTTTTCCCGAACCCACTGAATCTTGACTTCTCAAAACATACTACATCTTGACGTTCTCCTGGTAATTTGCATCCATAATCCCACCGTAGAAAAAAAAAATTAAGTGAATCACTCAAATATACATCCTCATACATATTATACATGCCGAACTTCTTGAAAAAAATATTATTTTTTTATCTGCATGTTTATAAATATTTAAATCCGTTTACTCAATAATCAGGTTTTTTTTCAACTAGATACGCAAAATATGTAATTTGAATAAAGGTAAATGCTTGGTCAAGGTATTATTTTGTATTTAACAAATGTAGGTTATCTACGCGAGGTATATGATTACAGTCGTTAAGAGAGATCAACCTGTGTCAAATTTGTATTTTAGTTTTCGTAGGTAAAGGAATTAGTTTATACATTATATATACATATATAATATTAAGTTTTCATGCCAATAGGACTTTGCAAAACTTATAATTTAACTCCTTGTTTCGACTTCAGATAGTTTTATGTACGTCAAACATTCTTATTCTTTTTTTTATAGAATCAACTGGATAAGCTCTCGCGTAGGCTTATATCTTCCTCCATAAATTAAACCAGATGTTTCCTAGACCTAGTAAAGATATATGTATATTTAAATTGGATTTTTTCCGCTTCCTTTTGTCTCTTGTTCTCACCTGTAGCAAGATTTACTTTTAATTTGTTTAGATGACTTAATGCATCATCAACTAAGGACCAGTGGGTTTTTGTTTTCGTTAAAGATCAAAGCTTTGGATTTTGTTTTTAAATTTATAGTTCTCGGCTTCATTGTTTCAACTTGTTTTTAATCTTTTAATTGAATTAAATTAAGTTTTGCGTGATATTTTGTCTTAAGACTAGTAGCGAGATAATGATTTGTGTCATTGTCGATAAGCATATTGTAAAAACTATTGAAGTTCTAATCGTGTTAGTACAAGGCATGAATTGTCAAAAATATTTATCATGGGATTGTTTATAGTTTAATAGTACTCTGGGGACGGGTCGATTCCGGGGACGTGCCCCATACGGGGCAAGGACACGGACGGTGTTTTGCCGGACATTTTTGTTTCACAGTCCAATTTTTCGGATTTTCCCGCGCTATCAAAAATCACAACTCATTAAGCCTCGTCCAAACTGCCGAACCGATCGGAGTAATCAAGGCGAACTTTGGTCTTTGCTCATGTCCAGTCTGAGATGCGCAGGCGCACTTTAAGCTGGGCATGCGCAGAAACCAATGCTCAGCTCGTTTACTCTGTTCGGTTCGGCAGTCTGGACGAGGCTTAACGCTCAAACTGTGAACGCAATTTTATATAATCATTGATTTTATAAGTTAAAGAAGAAGGAAACTAAATCCACTATAATAAAGTAATATAATTGAGGGTTTTCCGTTGAAATCAGCGTTACGAAAGGGTTGAAGTCCAATGTTTCGCTGAATTATTATAAGAACTGATACTGATAAGTTAGGTGAATTGTTATGTAGACTCGAAGCAGCGACATTATATCTTGTTTTTGAATCGAGTTAATATCACGATGGCACCCCTTAATATGTTTCTAGTAGCAGTAGTGGAAGTGAAACGACAGATTTCAACCTCTTCATGACACGGATTTCACCAGAAAATCAAGAGTTTATTATTTGGAGTAAACCCGCGGAACCTTACACTCTAAGTAATAAAATAGTCTATAACAACATTATAAAAGATTTTATAAAGTTCGTTGATTCAGTATAATGAAAGAAATGCAATATTTTCGTTTACATCTAGGCTAGATAACGATTGATGCACAACTTCTGTAGTTGTAAAAGAAAATAATTCTACTAATAATTTATTTATATCTTTAGTAAAATTAAAAGTTTAGTTAAAGCCGGACCTGTTGATTTAATTTAAGGGGGGTGGTAGGGCGTGGCTTTTCATTAGCGGAAGAACTTGGTTACTTCAAGAGACCATGTTGGGATACGGATACGGCCATGGTGTGGGTTAGCTAAATGCATTGCTTGCTTTCAAGTAATCAGCTTGATTACTTCATGTTACAAGACCTCTGTATGTCATCTTGTTTGGTAAATGTCATGTTATTGCGCTTGTTGAATTCTAAAATCTAAGAACTAAGCATGATCTTTTCATAGAAATATATAAGTCCTATCCCACTCAATTTTATAAATCATCCTATATGAATAAGTGTAAATTCTTGTTGTATGGAATAAAATTAGCTGTTTGGAATTTAGATTTTTTTTAAAACACTGGTTATTTAAGTATTTACTTCGATCGATTACTACTGGTGATGCTTTATTGTATACTTCCCTTTATGTAAATTAACATGAATAATTTAATTGAGAAAAGACGTTCATTTATGTTTTATGAATCAACTGCTACAAAACAATAATAAATACAAATTCATTCATACTAATCTATATTATTGGTTATTAATTAGACTTGTCTTCTTCAAGAAAAGGGAAGGGGAAGAAAGTTCCCCCTCCGTTTTACAGAAAAAGGAAAAGAAGAAGAAAAGAAAAGACTGCTTTGATCTTTTTACATTTGTTTATGATGTTAACAGCATACGTCATTAAGATTTACATTATTAAGGCTCTACCGCTCTTTGAGGTTAGAAAAATCATTAAAATGACAATTTTATTGGTTCTAAGCAAGATATCAAAAATCTAATCACAGGCTTCATTCCTAATATTAATTCTGCACAATATGAGCCCTATTTCAACTTTCTATGATAAATAGTACAGGCGCCATTTCAATACAACGATAAAACTCGTAAATAAAACCCTTATAGTTTTGGTCCTGAGTCTATCACTCTGTACGGTTCCAATAACTTTTGAATCAAAAGAGATAAAAACATGAAACTTCGCAGTATTAAAGATCTCTTTTGTCGCGCAAACAGGAAAAATACAGCGAACTTAAAATTATTCGTTTAAATCCAATATAGGATACTGGTATATATACCTAATTTTTTTTTTTTTTTTTTTTTCATATTTTTTTTTTTTTCATATTACCACCCAATTACGTATTATTTTTCCTTTAATGTGGTAACTTTCTCTCATGATGTTTTATATTAATTATCACCTAAATCACTGATCGCTTTATTTTTTTTAGTTCTCCAACATTGGCTCGCTTGATACACTAATTAATTTAGCAATGAACTGGATGTGATGTAAATAAAATAGCGTCTTTTGACTTATAAATGGTAAATCTATAGTCTATAATTCAAAAAGTACATTTAGCTGAAGACGTGGAATAATAAAAAGCTTTGGTTTGAACCAGGGTTCAAACTGAAGTCTAATTAACATGATTAAAAACAACTAATTATTATGATAAAACGTGCGCGTGTCTTGATATCATTTACCAGTTAACCTCGAAGATAAAATTCCTTACCTTTTTATTAGCTATCAAAATAAAAATAAGTAAAATTTCCAAAAGAGGGTACATGTCGAGACGCACCCCCTGAAGAAGTCAAAACATGCAGTACTTTTCAATTGCACTTAAAAATAAAACAAATACTAAATGCTTACTTTATTTTGATATCAAGATGTGTAAACTGCTTTTGCGTTTTTTTTATTTCCTCGTTTATTTAAGCGAAACAAAAAGTTAAAAGCAAGTTAGGGCGTGGGTTCTTTAAAATTCAGATGGCAATGTGCGTTTTGACTCTTTTTTTCCCGTGATTGTACCGAAATGGATAGCTCGATGTCCTTCTTTGACACTTCATTCTTTATTCGCGTAGTTTATTTTTATATTACCTATCTATTTTTATTTATTTATCAGATATTTCTTGTTCTTGTATCGATTTATATTGTTGTTATGATAAGGCGTCTCTTTTTAAAACTATATTCTTCAACCTGGAGCCTTGAGAAATAGTTTGATAATGTGTTTTATCGAAGAAATGTCCGTCAAGAAGTCCTATTGGACTTTTATTAATCGTTTCTTTTTTTCATTAATGTTATGTTGTTTCTTGTACATCGTGTGTTTTACACTTGTTCTAGGACATATTTTGTTTTGTTGTCGGCTACATAAGAACTTATGCTGGACAAGAACTACCGCGTCTTAAGTTTGTTCTTGTTCTTGTCAGATGTCATGTTTATTATCTGTATCGAGTTCTTGCTGTTCAATTCCTCGTAGGTGTCTAACTTAAATCTTACTTTATGTACGACGTACGAATGCATATGTTTCTTCCAATGATCCTATGTTTCATTAATTAATTAATTCATGCTAATGCCTTATTGTTGGGCGATGAAAATTCCGGGAGTAGATCACAAATTTTTAAAAATTGCCAATTTGGGTCGCGAAATAGTGAAGTGCGCCCAAAATTTTATTTTTTTAAAATTTTGAGTTGGGTATCAAATGAAAGCTGCTGAAGAGTAGGACACAAATATATATTT
>KZ651571.1:223732-235113 GCA_001010745.2 Gerris buenoi | reverse complement strand
TTCAAAATTTGTCCAGTTGTCTAAAATGCCGAGATGTACCTGTGTGCCAAATTTCATGTTTCTAGTTATAGTAGTTTATGAGTTGAAGCAAGCCAACGGACGGACAGACAGACAGATGGACAGACAGATAGACAGACAGACAGACAGAGCCGTTATATAAGGTTTCTTTATGTACTTTGTACAGAAACCTAAAAAAATAACAACTTTTTGAACTTAGTACATTTTTGTGAATTGCGCAAACGCATATTTTTAAATTCCCTATATTTTCCCTAAGTGGGAGCCAAAAAGTTAGGGCAGTATTTTAAATTTCACATCTCTAGCGTGAACGGTTTGAGGGATAGGAACCAAAGTACGAGTGACAGACAGACACATCACCCTTGGCGGCATAAAGGTTTCAAGGATGATCTAAGAAACAGAAACCCTATAAATAAGAAAGAAGGAGAAACCCAATACCAATAATAATGAGTATATTTATTATCTTATCTTTGATTGCATAATTAATTCAACTGTTTTTTAATAACTATCCTCCTTAAATACAACCTGTAGTGAAGAAGATTGTAATAGCGAACTTAGTAAAGTTTATCATCGAAAAATAACAAATGGCAATATTTAATACAGACCTAGTTCAAACACTTTAGTTCTTTCCTTTAGTTTGTACATAGTTCGTTTAGTTTTAGTTGTTTAACTCTAGTTCTTTCTTTTCAGTAATTGGAAGTAGTTGTTATTTTTTGTTCTAAGCTTCAGTCGAAAGAAGCAATTTTGTTTTTTAAACTTATTTATAGAATCATCACTTTTACGTGAATTTAAACATTTGTAGAAAATAGTGCATTTAAGTTGCGTAAATGAAAGTAAAGAAATAACTGACTTAATATTGGGCTTAAATATTTATCACAAATATGTACTTTCAAGGTATAAAAAAACCAAGATAAAGTAGTGAAAGATCAGTAATTTTACAGTAATTTTTCTTCCATTCGAGCATTTGAACGATGTAGTTCAACTATGCTCATAAAGACATATCTTTTGTTTGCTTTCTAAGCACTAGATAGTTTTGATGATGATATTATAATGTGACACAACTGAAGACGAAATAACTGAACTCACAGTCTCTCACAAGCAAAAGACCGCATCAAGAGTGCGCCAGTAATAAAGTAACTAGTTTTTTTTAAGAGAAGGATAAGAACTGATGTCAAATATAAGAAAACTCTTACTTGCAGTAAAAGTCACTTAAGTAAAAACTACAGGAGTCCAGTCGAAGAGAAACTTGTCACGAAGTTCTTGATGAACTAACGCAAGACACAAAAAACAAAAATACAACCAGAGTGACAAAACGATTGAGGACAAAATGAAAACTTTTACTCGGCTTGACGAATTTTTTAGATGATATATTGAGTAAAAGAAAACGCAAAAACATCTGGAAGAAAACCACAAGAGTCGTAAAACGAAATAATAATGTTCACGCAAAGAAATATATATTTAAAAAAAAAAAAAAAAAAAAACCATTTAAAATAGGTATGAAAAAACTATAAAAGTTTTAATTTTAACTTTTTGTCTTATCTGTATTAATATAATTTGATCGAAATCAAGGTGTTTTGAATTCTAAAACTATACTTTGATATGATCTATTAAGTTTTTTTTAAAAAAAATCGTAATGTAATACTCCAATTACGCTTGGGTAATTTGTTAATGGATTCTGTAGTAAGTATGTATGTACGTCGTTTTTCTCTTAGCCTAAAGCATTTGTTTAATACACTTTTAATATTTATTTCGATCACAATCTTGTTGTTCTTGAAGCCTAGTTCCTGTAAACGTTCAATTCTCCTTGTATTGAAGTGTGATTCAGTGTTTTGTTCGTGTCAATTGCATCATTGATTTGATGCAAAGCTTGTCTATAGTGTTGGATGAGACCTTGAGATTGATGCAACGTAGTCAGATTCATCTCTGACAAAGATGCAATTCCAAATCTGTCTTTACATCCACTTAACTATTATTTATTAATCTGGACAAATAGATCTGCAAGAATGCATTTTTTATAAAAAAAAAAAATATATATATATATATATATATCGAAAGATAAATAAAATCTTGTTAGTTATAATAAAACTAAAAGATAAGACTATAAAATAGATATATTTCTTTCACAGTTGAAATGACTAAAAAATTAGTTCTTTTCTCCTGTTTCGCCCTATGATAGGCTATTTACTACACATTATTTTCTCATTTATTTTATTTTCTTTCTATAGCTCAGGACTCCATGTTCTCTAGTGGAGAGATAACTTTTTGTAGTGCAAAAATGTAACATTTGAAAACATTACTCATTACTCATAGAATTAGAGACATTTATTAAATGTTCTTTACGTAGAAATATTATGATTTAATAAGGATATTAACTTGTGATTATAATTTCCTTTCATTATATAAAGTATAAACTAATAAATACGTAATTAATAAAAAAAAGGGGGATGTATTGTGAGCAGATGAAATATGAAATAATTACGCTATGTGATTTCACTGCAGGTTTTTTTGTATAGGCGATATTTCTGACTTTATTTAACAATTTAAGATTTTTTTTTGTTTGTAATATATCTAATACCTACTTCTTATGCTCTTTTCACGTTTTGAAGATCTCTTGCTTGTTACTTCCTCATTAAAGATGTCTACCGAATACTTAGAATTCTATTTAGGTTAATTCTTATTTCTTTTTTGAGGGTTGTAACTTAATTACGTAAATGCTATATCTGTAACATCCGTCCTCCTGATCCACCTGTGAATGATTCATAATGTGCTAAGTTATTTATACATTAATATTTATGTAATCATGAAACCTAATTACAAAATAATCTTTTATTCATTACCAAGTAGTATATACTACGATAGTATATCTATATCTAATTTCAATCAAAAAGTAAATTCTCAAACTTTGATGTTTTTATTGTTAAACTGTGCACCACATCAAATGTAGGTTTACAGAAGAAAAGTGCATCCATCTACATATTTTTTTTATTATTCCATTAATCTTTGGTTTTAAACTTAGTTTAAGATTTTACTTTTAATAAACCTTTAATTTATTATTCTACTCATTTTTACAGAAATTCATATTTCATTTTTATTGGATTGTTTTACATTTTTGACTTTTTTATTTAAACACCTTCCTGACGTTATTAGACCCCTCGTTGGGTGGTAGATATCTCTTTCAGCACAGATACATGAAGCTTGATCCGCCAATTTCAATGAAATGTGGTATACATATTCAACTAGGTAATGCCTATACCTGTCTGTTAGTAGTAGGTCTGTCGCTCAATTTTTGCGAATCAACATATCTTATAAACTACTCGTGTGATTTTAATGACATTTGGCTGGTATAGGTCATAAATAGCCCATTGTTGATCCCATATAAGTTTCAATCTTCGTAGCTCATTTTTTTCTCTTTCATATGCCCACAAATATACAACATATATCCTCAAATCCTATATCTTCAAAAGTGCTTATCTGATTTTCAAGAAATTTACATGGTTTGTCGAAAGTAGCTTGCAGATAGCCCCCGATTAATTTTAACCGTCTATCCTCTTTAAATTTTGCTAATTTCATACTCTATTTATATATAAAAGTTCAAAACAATTTTGATAGATGGAGAAAAACGGGGGAAAAATTCAATACATTTTACAGCAATAGGTTTTAAAAGCATTAAATCATATAACTATTATGAAATAATATATAGGAAGCGAGAAAGCTCTGCGCCACACTAATCGGCAGTCTGTTTTTTATTTAACTTTACTAGTTTTTACTGGTCTTATATTACTTTGCTTTGTAAGTTTCATCGCACACCTATTACCCCATTTTTGGACCACTTCCCGTCGTTCAATCTTCTCAAAATTTTGCACATAGAAACAACTAAGGTGAAGAATACAGAAACAAAAAAATGAAAATAAGAAAAGTTTTGAAAAATGGTATTTTTTTACCCCTTCCTGACAAGCTATAGAAAGCTGAAACTTGCACAGATCTTCTATGTATTTCCTAAAACAATGCAATTATGAGTAATTTTTAATAATTTAATTGAATTTTCTATTGAAATTATAATAAAAAAATCTATAAAAGACAGTCATCTTGTTTATAATTTGTGTCATCTTAATGGGTTTTTCAAAGACAATTTTGATTTAAATTTTTGTGAACATTTTCCATTTAAATGTTATTCAATAGATCTTTCCCCTTCCTCTTTTGTACAGACCATTTTGTTTCTCCGCGCGAATACCTGAGGTTATATTATCTATAACCTATAAATAATTCATGGTCGTTAACTGAAATAGATTACATTGGCAATTTAATTCAATTTTCAATAACAATGACAAAGATTTAACAAAATAATATAATATGTTTTTTATCACCCATCCTATCACCTACTTAGTAAATAAGGCCTTGTTAATGTTATTCTCTTCCTGTGCGCTGAGTTTATTTTTAATATTACATAACATTTCTCTGTTCATTATGTACTTATAAGAGACGCAGAGTTCAATTTAATAAGATAAATTATATATCTTTATTCGTTCGTGCTTTGACTTTGGAATATCTTCTTTTCTACCTTGTTTATGATTGTACTTGGAATTTGAAATGGTTTTTTCGTGATTCATTTTCTCAATGGAAATCGAAGCGCCATTGTGTATCGCTGTTGTTCCGATTTTAAAATTCATCGTTTTTAGTCCCGTACGGTTTTTTTTGTTTTTGTTTTAATTTTTCATTCAGTGTTGGTTTGATTTATTTGAAAAGTTATTCATCTTGTTTCGCCCACTTGTCATACTTAAGTGTATTCTTTATTTAATTTGAGATTCAGGAAATTTGTATTCGTGTTGTGTTAAGAATGTAAAAATTAAGATTAATAGGTCGTTGATCGTGGTATTTTTTAAAATGATTTCTTCTTTATATCCAGTATCAATATAAGATTCATTGATATTCGAGATTGGTTAGTTCGCCTTTACCTGTGAGTAGGAAACCTGAAAGAGATACGCCAGAATTGGTTGTTTTCGGATTTCTAAGTCTAGATCTTGTAAAATAGGTAAAATGCCAAACTCGGATCTTAATTGGTTCTTCTGTTTTCATTCTGTTGCTTTCGAGTTTTACCGAAGGCAACGGCAGCTATTTGATCTTTTTGAAGAACGAAAACTTTCCGAATTAAAAACTTCCAAGATAGAAATCCGTTCCAGACATCAGGGAGTATTTGAAACTTTTTTACTTAAGCACCCCCCTATATCCCTTTGTCTTAGTAGTTATTATTTCTAAATTACTCTAAAGACAAAAGGTTATGGATATTTAGTCCAATGTACTATGTACTTGAGTCAAAGGAACGTGACACTCGTGCATATGAATGTGATTATATCCCTCAGACTAATTTGCTATTTATACAAATTTATTATTAAATATACGATAAGAAAACGGTAGAACTTACTGTCCTACAGTTTTCTGTATAAGATTAAGTCTTACATGTAATAATTCTAGATTTCAAAATAGCTTAATAAAACTGCTCCTGGTGTCCCAATGTCTTGGTAAGACAAACACACAAACCTTTAAGACTTTTGTAGGGCAGGATATTGTTTGAGCCAAGGGCGGTGCTAAATAAATAAGATCCGAACATTTTTGGTTCCGTGTCTGTCTGTCGGTCTGCAGTCAATATTTGCAAACCAACTTATCTGCTTGTCCGATTTTAATTAAATTTAATAGGCAGGTCTTAATTAGTCCAATGTTTGTCACTTGCTGTCAACTTTTCTTTACCTTTATCTATAAAAGTACTTAGATGAATTTTAAAAAATGTCGATGGTTCGTATAGAACGTGGGCTACTAATGGTCTTATACTAAGTTTAACCGTTTGCGCACGGTAAATATCGCAAACAAATCAAAACAAATTTGAAAGATTTTTGATAAAAACATAGATGAACAATCATATAAATTTAACAGTAACATGTTGTGAATGCATAAAATTATTAAATTGCGCGCCATAAGACGCGAGCAAGCTATATGCCATACTAATTGACAGACTATTTCATTCAGTATTTGTAATAAATAAATGTATCGGTGAAAGATCAAAATAATACCTGTAAATTATGTATTTTAATTAATTTTCGCGATACGTGATTATTGTATAATTCCATAAAAAAATGTTTTGATTTAGAGTTCGTTTTCTTACAATTATTTGTGACGCTCCATTCAGGTTTGTTTTTAATAAAAATAAGTATAATTTACCTTTTACCTTGTTGAAACGTGAAAGTGTGGAATAGTAAATTAAAAGGTTATTTAAAACAAAAAAATGTTCTCAGTTTGATGTAGAAAAATATAAAAATTAAAATAATTTCTTAACTCTTTGCGTGGTCAGTTGAATATGATTAATAAACGCACTTTGAATTTAGTGTTGTACTAAAACGAAATTATTAATTCATTAATGTATGACTATTACAGGTTACTCTAGCTTGGATAATTTTTAAAACAATGAGAAAATTTGTTACAGACCTTAAGATAATACCGCTCATACATCCTTTTTAACTCTTAATAATATAGTTTGACTTTTAAAGATTTAAATCTTTAATCCTTAAAGCCTTCCATTAATAATGCCTAAATGATTTAATAGAGTCGTATATCATTAATTTCTGAATGTGTCAAGGCCCCGTTCAATATTCATTCGAATAGAGGATCCAACCTGAATAGGATTTGTCTTTGAAAGGCAAGGCACTATGCCAGGCATCTATCACTTAGTTCAGCCGCTAGCTGAGTCCTAGAAAGTGATAAATATTCACTAGATCTGCCTAGTATAGTAAGGAGTGGATTGTGGAGAAGTCGAAGGCATTCCCTATCACGGTTACCTTTAGGCTATATTTAGTGCTTTTGTGAAATTGCCTTAAATAGCAATGTTTTCCTAGCGCCTTGAGTTTATGGTGTCCCCCTTCGTCGGTGGCCAATCTAAAAAGCTATTAATTAAATTAGGATTTCATTCTATTAGGAAAGAATTAAAAGTCTCAATTAGGTACTTGGTAAGTTATGTTGTGTTTTTATTTTTTTTTTTTAATTAAAAAAAAAAACGTGTGTTTGGTGTTTGCTGAAGTACTTAATATGCTAAAATACTTTCGTTTCCTTCGAAAAGTAGATTTTATTTTTATTTTGCGTTTAACTTCTTGCTTCTCTAGTCCAAATTAAACGTAAATTTAGATAAGACCATCTATTTTCCGGGTTTTTATTTTTGTAATCGGAATTCAAACAGTAAAACAATTGTGGACTGGCACAATACATTCCGATGAAGTTCAAAGTTTGTTCGTCTGTCCATGTCATAGTTTACTTCACGCAAAAAAAAGGAGGAATAACTTACTGTCACCAACACAAAGCTTGCATCAAGAACAAAGAAAATTGTCTGTGAGCCTCACTATATTAACACTAGCCGTTATGCCCGTGAAAACGGGCATAATAAAATAAAGTCAAAAAAGAGATAGTTATAATTAAAATATTTAAATAGATATATTATACCTGTTTAAATAGAAAGTTTTATGCCCTCCGAATCATTACATAGGCATAGCTCAGCGGAAGCGTTTTCGCCTGACGCACAGGAGGTCACTGGTTCAATCCCAGCTTATGGCTCACCAATTTTTTACGTTATAAATCATTTAGAGGTGAGTCGTCGCTGTCGTCGGGATACTACTCGATTATATAAAAGACATTTAGAGGTGAGTCGTCGCCGTCGTCGGGACACTACTCGATTATATAAAAGACATTTAGAGGTGAGTCGTCGCCGTCGTCGGGACACTACTCGATTATATAAAAGATTGTCTGTTGGCATAGTCTATAATAGTATTATTATAAACGTGCCCATCGGTACATTGTGCGTATGTACTGCGAATTTCGGATCTGTTTGGTTTGGCTCGGGACCGAGCAGATTCAGGTTGAATTTGGCACGATTAGGATCGGCTTTCGGCGCGATGGCAAAGCCGATCGGCACGTCCATACACTAATTCGGTTTTGCCGATCGGCTCATAAGCCGAATGATGCCGATCGGCGTACATAGTATGGACTCGCCTTTACGTTCAAGTTGTCTCATAAGACCAATTATGGATTGTTACGAGGTAATATAACAAAAAAGAAAGAAAACATTTATTGAAGTGGTCTTAGATCTACCACTTTTCTAGGTCCACCATTAAAACTTTTTTTTTTTGAGCTTTCTTCCTCCTCTAAATTACTTCTCCGTATGACTGACGTTTTCGGAGTGAAACTTCGATGTTCTCTCAATGTTACGTATTATTATAAATGGTGATTCAGATTGACAATATGTCTCGATGAAAATCCGCTTTTACTACCTGATTTCTAAAACGATTACTATAACTACAACTACATTATCAATGTAAAAAATTAGAGAATAGTTAGAAAGAGTATTAAACTAAATGAAATCATTAGTGATAAAAAAACTATGTCCAATGTGGGGTGTTGTGCGTTAAATGAAGTCCTTAATCAAAGTTTATTCGTGGAATGTATTTCTAAAATAAAACTTCTTGCTAAGCTCTGTTAATGTGCCATTTGATCGTCAATAGTTCTTACTAAAGCACTTGTACGAAGGTAACTTGTTTCTTACTTTTTTGTTCTTACTAAAGCACTTGTACGAAGGTAACTTGTTTCTTACTTTTTGACTTTTGAGGTCGATTCTTTAACTTTTTTGACATTCATCCAAATTGGACTTGTATCAAACTGGGGCATTTATCATATTCATTGTTATAATATAAAGTGGGGAATCTTTCTTTCTTACTTTCTTTCTATTTAGTTATTTTTTCAAATTTCGTTATACATATAGAATACTTATAACTTTTTACTTTAAAAATATGTTATATAAGGTAACTTTATATAATACACGAGGACACGAGCCGTTGAGCCCGTGGCCACGGGCTTAATTTTATTTTTAGAAAATAAGTAAATTAAGTTATAGATATCTTATACAGATAAGTTATTATATTATGTTTGAAGATTAACAGATAAAAACAAAATCGGCCTCCTGGTCCTGGGTAATTGTAGGTGTTTTATATTTCTATTTACAAGTTATTAAAACTTGTTACATGTTCTTTATATATATAATTAAAAAAAAAACTTTTTCCATTTTTTTTTTAAAACAAGGAAAACAAACAAAAAGAAACGGAGGTTACACGAAAACAAACAACTAAAAAAGTGTGAAAGAGTAAAATAACCTGATATCTCGATCTAGATACCTTTCTCGACATGTGCAATTGTTCATGCGGGAGTTATAAATACGATATACCCCGTTCCGATCATCTAATATTTTTTGTGGAACGGATTTGAACCAATACGATCCGTCGTTCTCCTCCATTCACCCCGTGTTTTGAGAACTAGCGGATAGTTTTCTAATCGATGTGTGAACTTAGTAAATGATGAATCCTTTTTTTATTATTTCTTAGTTCGAATCTAACTTAAAAGATATTTTTATTTCGATCTAAACTATGATGTCAAAATATGGTTTGATGCAATTGTAAATGGGTTGATCTAATGGAAAGTAGTTGGTTGGTAATCAGTAATTAATAATAGCAGTATGAATTTGAAACAAGCTTACAAGATGTGTTTTATCTTTTCAACGGAAATTTTTCCTCTCTCAGTGTGAAGGTTCACCTTAGAATTAATGATGGTTTCATCCGGTTTAATGAAGCTAATCCGTAGATAGTCGATATGAATGGCAGCGAATTGTAGTAGTAATGTGTGTGGGGTGTCTAGCCTCTATGGAATGTGGCGTCCTCTTTAAATCTTCACCGCTTCTGTTTCACTCGCGTCATAACGCACACAATATCGCGTCTCTATTTTATTTCTTTTTGTGTATGAGCTCTGCAGTAGTATTCTTTTTGAAACTTTTTTTCTATCCGCACTACTATTTTGTATTCCCTTTTAGATTTTTGAAGTTGAAAAAGCTCTCGACTTGAGGATTGATTGAATCCCACGCTAGATATCATTTCTATAGTTCTTTTTAAAAACTTTTATCTTCTTCTAGAGTCTTAAAGATCTCTATTCAACTGTGTAAACACTTGAGAAATAATTACTACTTGAGATACAATAACTTCTTCCCATCTAAATTTTTAAAACAATCTCTGTTTTGAATGTAAACAAATATAGGTTTTTGCAATGAGAACGAAAATTGTATAGACTCTTATTTTGAATGGAACATATTATTGTTGTTGTTTTTTTATTCAAATATCACGTCTTACTTACCAGTAATAAATGTACACTTATTACTAAAGAAAAACAGTGAAGAGCTCCGTATTTTAACAAACATTAGTTTAAATATATTCAATACATTGAATATATTCAATACATTGAATATATTCAATACATTGAATATATTCAATACATTTTGCTTTCGAGCTTACCGAAGGTAACGGAGGGTATGTGATCGTTCTGAAGAACGAAAATATTTTACGTCTCCGATTTCAAAACTTCTTAGACAGGTTATCCGTTTCAGACATTAGGGAAAATTATTGGGTTCCGTGTCTCTCTGTCTGTAGCTCAGTTTTTGCAAACCAACAGATATCTTAAAAACTATAGGTCCGATTTTAATTAAAATTTTACATAATTAACTCATTGTTAGTCCCATATTCAACCTTCTGCGCTCATTCGTTTCTCTTCAACATGCGCACAAACATACATTTATTTACACCGATATCTTCCAAAGTACTCGTCTGATTTTTTATAAAATTTGGATGGTTTGTCGAAAATAGACTGCAGATAGCACTAGATTAATTTCAACCGTCTGTGCTACTTAACTTTTGCTTAATTTATACTTCAATTCATGTAAAAAAATCAAAACAATTTTGACACGTTCAATAAACGGGGGAAACAAACAAATTAGACAGTAATGGTTTGTAAACACGTAAACTCAATAAAGTGTGTGAGAGGATGCGAGAATGCTATGTGCCACATTTTTTTTTTTTTTTTTTTTTTTTTTTTAATAGGGCAGTCTATTTTTTTACGAAATTATAAGAACTGAACTACCCAGGCTAATTTTATATAGCTTCTAAATTTTAAGGTGCGCCTTCTTCTTCACTGTTTCCCTGAGGTAGAAGGCTCTATAGAAGCTCATAGTCTGACATTTATTCGCTTGCAGCAGCATCTCTGCTTGAATCTTTGTATTGCAATTGCAATAGTTATTTACGCACCAAGGGAGTAAAGTAAGGGATTGCACCCTGAGCGAGGAAGTTGGTTCCTGAGGCTAAGCCGAGGGAACCATAACGTTCACTCCCGAGGTGAAGCCGAGGGAGTTAATTATCGCGAGGGTGCAAGTGATTTTTACTCCTGAGGTACGTACAAGATTTTACCTCCAGAAGGGAGAAAAAAATAATTGAATAAGATTTTAATTTTAAAGTACTTTATGT
>KZ651571.1:197452-214511 GCA_001010745.2 Gerris buenoi | reverse complement strand
AGCTTACATTAGTTTGATACACAACCAAAGTTGGCTTCAATGTTATCAGTGACCCTCCTTCTATATATAGTATTATTCTATGTTGATACTTGATTCATGTAAAAAATCAAAACAATTTTGACAGATTTAAAAAAACGGGGGAAAAAGTAAATAATTTTGACAATAATAGGTTGTAAAAGCATAAAATCATCAAAGTATACGAAATAGAGCGCGAAGAAGCTATGCGCCACACTAATTGGCGCACTATTTTTCTTTTGCTTAAGACTGATCTATGACTTCTGTTCTGCATAAATTGAAAAAGTTTGTCTCAGGAAAATTTGTTATAAATGCATATGTTTTGTTACTACAAAGTGTCTGTGTGGTATTATTGGTGAATGGATGTATCTAAGTTCATTCTTAATTCTTTTATCCAATCCTCAAACGGTATTTAACTATAAATACCACTTTATTTTCTCATTTAAACGTATTCTAATGAAGTACTCGAATTTACAAATTCTTTTCAAGTAAAGTGAATAAATAATAAGAACTATTCGAAAGAAAAGACTTTCAAATTCGTGATACTTTCACCGTTTAACTTGGTTTCAATGTGCTGTTGTAACAGCTTTGGATTGTTCGTTTTATTTTACCCTCCCATTGTTCTGTGGAACTGTTTTAAGTTCTCAGTTGAAATTAATGCAAACGGAAGAACTACGGAAATTAACTTCCGACTCCTTCTGTTACTAGACGTTATTTATCTTTGTTTATTTTCTCCTGCTAATTCTCTTGGCTTCCAAACCCTTGGAATTTAGAACATTCTAAAACTCATTAATACTAAAATAAAAAAAACTTCAACACGCTTTATATTAATGGTAACCAAACTTCTTGAATGAAGTCCGACTGTATTAAAGAAGATACTCCGAAACACCTTTTCTTTATTTGCTCCGGTCCTAGAACACTTTTATCTTTAGGGTTTTTTTTAAATAAAAAAATCCCCCATATTGGACCTCATTAAATTATTATTCAAATAATTAATTTGCTTTTGGGTCTTAAGGAAAAATAATACGCTCCCTTTAGCAATATTTCGACTCCTCCTTGGGTCATTCTCAATCTAGAAACATACAATTGGTAGGTGTGTAATACACTACTTAGTTTGCTACACTACTTGTTGATACACTACTTTAGTTTGCAAATGCTATTTTAATTATTTTAGGGTTTTAATCTTTTACCTACTTATTAATACATTACTTTTTTTTTTTTTACTTATTACAACATGAATGATTACCTTTTAAAACTGGTCTTATTATAGATTATTTTTATTTTATTTTACCATGCAGTGATAAGCTTTGATTAAAAAATCAGCCAATGCAAAGTTTATGCGGGAATTGGCAAAATTAAATGTGTTTTTTTTTAGTATTTCCATGACTGACCTATTTATATTAAATAAGGAATTCGGAGGGAGGAATAAGTAAGATCTCAAATTATATATATATACTCGAAGTACGAATTATTTTACATTTTTAACCATTCAAGATTGTCGAGAGCCATTACAAATTTCCATAATTTAATATTTATTTATTCATTATTGAAATCCTCGATTACCAATGTTTTGGCTTCTGTCATACCTAATGTATTACGAGTTAAAAGCTTCATCGGAATTTGTCTAAATATTGAAGAGTTCTTATCTACTGCACTCTTCTGAACACTTTAAATATTGTAAGTTTTTAATGGCTTTTTTTCTTCATAGATTAATGAAGTCCTTTTCCTTTGCTGAAGACCGTTTAATCAGTTGTGAAGAGTCCATCATTCTTTTGTTGTTGAAAAGGTCCTTGGTTAAGGATGTTTGTTTGTTGTCGCTGGGTGAGAGTTCATCATTCTGTTGTTGAAAAGGTCCTTGGTTAAGGTTGTTTGTTTGTTGTCGCTAGGTGAGAGTTCATCATTCTCTTGATGCTGAAAAGGTCCTTGGTTAAGGTTGTTTGTTTGTTGTTGCTAGGTGAGAGTTCATCATTCTGTTGTTGATGAAAAGGTCCTTGGTTAAGGTTGTTTGTTGTCGCTAGGTGAGAGTCCATCATTCTGTTGTTGCTGAAAAGGTCCTTGGATAAGGTTGTTTGTTGTCGCTAGGTGAGAGTTCATCGTCCCCCAGGATGAGGATGGCGCTGCGCCTGACTAACCCGAGAGAAAGGATCCCTGACCCTGCCACTTGCTCCCTTATTCTCCACCTCCTGATGGCCCCGTTTTCATCCTGTTCCTGTTTGGGATTCTACGCTCCCACGCTTCATCCTTGATCCTTCTTAGCACCCGGCCCACATCCTAACAACTGATATATCACCTTCTTTTGCGCGGCCACAAAAAAAAAGAAAACAACAATATTTTAAAAGCATCATTTATTAATATCATAACTTCTTCAACCTTCGCATTTATTTTGTAAACAACTTTAAAGGTTGTTGGACCTGAAAGCTGAACATTGATCTAGTCCTTTATAATATAATTAGATAGAATATTAGTTTCTTCCATTTACTTATCCTGTTAAGTTCTTAAATTACACCTGTTACATAATACTGATAAATAGAAACGTTTAATGAATAAGTTTTTTCAAGATTGTGAAACTTTCTTTTTTTTATCTCCAATATTTTGCCCACAGTGGGGCAAAGATAGAAAAATAACTTCCAAAAGTATTTAAAAAAAAATAACACTTAAATTGTTGTAAAATCTAAACGGGTTAAGATAAATTATTAAAACTTGGGGGATCCGTACCAAATAAATAAAATTATTTGTACTAAGTTTAATATAAGTGTTTTTTTGACAAGTGCGCTTAAATCTACAATTTTTTTATACTCTTGCCCCGTTGGGGGCAACATATTGGAGATGAAAAAAAGTTTGAAGTAAAATATTCTTATTTTTCGCCGTAGAATCCAAAATATACGAGTACATTCCAATTTGAAACTCTCAAGTTGGGTGGTCTGCGGGCAAAATAGGTGATTTTCCCTAGTTCGCGATTGCATAAAAATAAAATTGCCGTTCAACCGTTATAGAATAGGAAGGGGGGGTGGGGGTAGACTTTTGGACCACCCTATATGTACAATACATGTATCATTAAATTATTTAGAACTAAAAAATGCTGTCAAAGAAAAAATAATTATTAATGCTGAAATAATCCAACTGGTGAATCATATTTAGAGTGGGCGTAGTCTAGTTATAATTTTTTTACTGTCGGATAAACGCAATTGATTTCGCAGATTAAGGAGTATACATTATATAAACGAGTCTACAATGATTCTTAGTAGTGGAACATAGAACATCAAGTTTGGTTTACAACTCCTAATTATACTGAAGAATTTAAATTCACTGCAAATAGGCAACAGTGTTGTTATACAAGGCGATTTTTTATTATCTTGCTCGATAGTTATTGTTGTCGTCACACCATATCGTATCTGTTACGTAGTTAAATGGTTTTTTTTTTATTTCCCCTACTGTTTCTATATTTGAAACCCAGCCTACGCTATTCTCGGTGCCTGTCCAAGAAAATGAGTGTTGCCCTAAGCCGTATGAAAGACTTTAGTTCTCCTGATGGCCGCTCCGGAACTAACGAGCAAAAACCACTGTCCAAAGATGGGCCGTTCTGTTGCCCCGACCCCATACTTCAAGGTCCTCCAACGCCGCATCTAGAAAAACACCAATACCACTTAGCCAATCCTTCAGTTACGTTTAAGACAGCTTCACCGACACATTTTATTAGAAAAAAAAAAATCAAGAAAACAGAAAAGTGAATGACTATCAACAAGATAGAAGTTTAGAATATTTTTCAAATTTTCTTAAAGTGTATGACTATCAACATGACTGTACCTGAACAGGACACGGAAGCGAGTGGGTATATTTATATTAATGAGCTAAAACTGAACAATATTTACACTAATTAACAATAATTACACACATTGTTTTCTCTTCTTTAAAAAATTTTTTCGTCTTTTTTTTTCATTTCACTAAAAGAACTAAAACTTAAAATCAAACAATATTGATTCATTTTAAATTTTAGAATATTTTATAAACCTTTGCCCTATCATACGGTGCGGGTTCAGAGGGTGCTAGTTTTTTTTAAAAAAAAGTTTCAATTTATATAACTATTTTCTCCGATAATGATCTCTGAATAGTTCTATTTACATTTATTGAAGCGAGCTTCTTACGTTTAACAAAATATGTATCCTGTCTGTCTGTCTATCTCTAAAGTTTACGTATCCGACGATAACTTGAGTCAAGGTTGACCGATTTTGTTGAAATTTTGTATACAAGTTCCTTTTTACAAGTTCGCTGGTCAGCGTTTTCCGCCTAATAGTTCGCGTGCAACGCTGGCTTAAACGTGAGCTTCAAATGAAAAGTTGGACTTTCAGAACGCGAAAAGATTCTATCATCTCGTATATTATATAAATTCGTTCGACGAACATTTTTTCATTAAAACCAACAACGACACCGCTATGATGTGATAAAAATCGTTAAATATATTTTATCTACGATTGATACGTAATATAAACATTACATCTCTGTTTAGATTCGTAGAAAGTGATTCTTGACACACCTGTTTTAATTGCGCATGCGTGTCACATTGATTTGAACAATTCCTCTTTTTTTCCACTCTAGTGACGTAAAGAAGAAGAATTCCTCTTTTTTCCACTCTAGTGACGTAAAGAAGAAGAATTATCAACTTTACACACGATTAGCGAGTTTGTTTACATTTAACATAACTAATTTGATGAAAATAAATAAAAGTAACTGTTTGAATAGAGTTTTTTTGTGAAAATCAATGAGTGATTTAAGTGATTATGAAGAATATGAGGAGAATAATACGCCTTCCGAAATAATTAATTCGGCACAAAATACAACTAACGAATTGATGTCNATATTTACTGTTTAAATAGTAAGTTTTATGCAGTTATAGGTAATTAAAATTAAAACATTTAAATAGGAAGTTTTGTGCTCCGATATTCGTTATATAGGTATGGCGCAAATGGTTTAGTACCTGTCTTACATCCAGTAGCCCCGGGTTCGATCCCAGTTTATGGCGCATCAATTTTTAACGTTATTATATATATTATTATATATATATAATAATATATATTATAATAAAGTTTATACATTAACGTTAAATCATTTAGAGGTGAGTCGATGTTGGGACACTACTCGATTATATAAAAGATATTCTTGATTCTCCATGTTGAATGCTCTCCTTTGACATTTTTTTTTTTAATCCAGTCATTATGTTCCTATTGCTGTTATAATTTCATTTTATCGACTTTCATTTTTCTCTAGTCATTTTATTGCTTTGTTTTAATGGTTTCTTATTTTGAAATTCCCGCTCATTTACAATTTACAGTTACTTTGGGAAGAGGTTGTACCTCTTGTTCATTTAGATGGTTTCTCAGCGACCTCTGGTCTCTTGCTATAATCCCTGATTCCAAAGAATCGTGTCCATATACTTAGATAATCATCTCAATTTACAAAGATACATTTCACCAAGTTGTATAAGGTAACAAAGTCTCACCTTTCAATTTGAAAGCACGAATCAGCCCTTTTTATAAATCGATCCTGATTACGCTTTTCTCTTTTTTTAAAAAATTGTCTTTTCTGCTCGAAAGGTCTTACAATATTCGTTAAAAATGGAGAAACTGCGGTTAATCATGATTCACAATTAAGATATAATATGATTTATCCGATTGAATTACATAAAAGCTAATTTTATTTTTATTGCCTTTAAGTAATTAAGTAATAGTAGTAATAAAACTACGGTGGGGACAAAGTTATAAGACGTGTTATTATTATTTTACGTATACATATTTTGCCATGTATTACTTTATACTTCTATTTGATAATTATTAACAAAAGTCCCTTTTACAGTTTTCCTATATATTTCTCCAAACACCCCGTTTAGCAATGGTCCCTCATAATTTTTAGTTTTAGAATTTATTGTAATGTATTTATTTTTCTGATATGTTCCCATGAAGATTTATTTATCATATAATTTTTTTTTTTATAGACAATGCACTTAATTTTAATTATATTGCGTAACGAGCCATTAAGCCCGTGATAACGGGCATAATTTTAAAATTAGAAAAAAAGTATAATTATGAGATTAATTTAGATAAGTAATTATATCTATTTGAAGACCAACAAATCAAAAGTATCATCTATTCTTATTTGAATAAATGTGGTTGCCTTAGCTTAGCAACAAAAATCATTTTTAAATAAGTCGTCGGAACACTACCCGATTATGTAAATGATCATAACAAAATAATTTAAATATATTCATAAAAATATTAGTTCAAAATGAACCAATATTTTTCTTGAATAACCCAATGTTTTAAAACAATCATGAGATTAAATAATACGATTTTGCCTGTGTGTAGGTACTCTAAAAATAAATCCATACAGTCAAAATATAGTCTAATTTTACATCTGCTGAAACAAATCAATTTATGACTAGAAGCTAAATATAACGAAGACTTTTTGTACCGGAAGGTTATAGTCATGTTATAGTTAAACTGAACAACAGGTTATAATATAAAAATAGCTTATATTGTACCTATCAGTTTTAAGTATTTGTTTAATTTTCTTTAGCAAATTTTCATTGGAGTAATTTTCTAATTTCCCTAGTGCAATAAACATAGTATATATATTTTTTAATAAAAAGAAATGTTTTGATCACAATTTTTTCACGCCCTTTCAAGAAAATNCCTTTAAATTGCTACTTGGTATTATTGGCTATGTTTCCTATTAAAATACATATATGCCTAGCAATTTTATGAATTGCCTAAATAGTTTTGTTTCCAAAGCTTTCTAGGAATAGAATGAGGACTATATTATACATCATTCATTCCATTACTAAGAATATAATACTCTCCAAATCGTAGTTCGGAGTTTATTTGTATACATATAATATAATATTTTATTAATACTCGTATAAGTAAATTATATCGAAAAAGACTTAAAATTGACAGAATATTTTATATATAAATATATTTTTTTATATTTTTGTAAATTTACTTGAGGTCAGTTTGAATTATATATCATACATAATTATGAATTATAAATATTTTATTCGATTGATTTTTATCCAACTACCTATATGGTGTTTGTACACGGGATAAAAAAATAAATAAATAAATCGATAGACAGATACAGTATTTAAATGGTCATATCAGTTTATATATGGTAAGGGACAAGGTGACAAAGAATAAACCTGTCCTTGCTTATGTGTAACCAAAATATAAATTGAAAATAAAATTGTTATTTGTTATACTCGTACATTTCCTGTAGAAAATTAGATCATGGCCACGCTTTGAACTCAGTTTGTAGGATGAGTCTTATTCATCTCTTGACAGAATTTGTTTGGGATAAAATAATAAATGATGCATTTTTTAAAAGGACCACTGAAAATAAATTATTAAAATTAAGAGGTTACAGACATAAATGGTGACATAAAACATAATATTAAATGTATCTTAGCGTTTTCATTTGTCAGTGTTAAAAAAAAAAAAACACTGACAAATATTATAAAAATGACACTGATAAATACAGTGTGTCCCCGGATCGACGCATGATAAATTAGTGAAAAAGATTGAACATTTGTTGAATAGTAATTTTATCTTCTGGGATTCAACCCTGATTGAATGGAAACTGCCTAATTCAAGCGCAACAAAACACAAACAATTCACGATTAAATTGATTTTTTCCGAGCTTACCGAAGGTAACAAAAGCTAATGTGATCGTTATGAAGTACGGAAATATTTTATGTCTCCGATTTCAAAAATTCCAAGACAGAAATCTGTTTTTCTATTTTTATATCGGTTTATATTTTAATTTTAAGTTTTATTTATAGTTTTCAGTTTAAAAAATAATTAAAAAATCTTTATTAGGTTTTTATAATTTATTAGCAATTATTTTATTGTTGTTTTTTTTATTTATTTATGAATTTAATTATAGTTTTGATTTATTTATATGCTTATCAAATTTAGTGTAAATTACACTAATTTGTGATTTATGATTTTTAATTGTTTAGATAATAGTAACAACAATAATTCAAGTTAACAATAATTTAAAAAAAAACTATAAAAGGATTTATCTAAAAGTAAGATACTAATAATAACATACAATAATATCAATTTTTTTACGATTGTTATTTCGTAGGTAACAGTTGTACAACAGCAATCTTTTTTTTTAATAATAAACCAATTATATGAAATCAAATTATATTATTTATATTTACTCCACAGTTATCACTTAAACAATGCACCCATAAACAAATGTATTTTACACGGTGTACGAGTCACACTCTAGTTGTAAGAAGTCTTTTCAGAATGCGACGCACTGTAGATATAATTTATTTTTATGTATGCAATTGTTGTTCTATTCAGGTAAATGCATTTTTTTTTTTTAATTGTGTATTCAACAGAATATATGAGTTATTTGTTTTGATTTTTATTTTAATTTTATAATTTTAACTTTAGCTTGTATTTGATTTTTAATTTTTCTGCTTGCTTGATCATTCTATTGTTTCGTTATTATTATTATTATTATTTATTTATTTTTTTTTTATATTATTTTCTTTCTCCTGCTCCGATATTAGAATAAGAGGAAGTATTGCAGACTGTGTATTGCAGTATTGACAATTTAAAGGTGTGTCTTTTTTTACAATGAATGTGTTTTCAACCACCCTTGACGGAGATTTCATTGCTTATAAAATACATCTTACTATTGCAGAATATTTCATTTAAGCATTACAGAACGTAATTTGTATGATTTTGAAACAAATGCATCTAAATTTTTATTTTCCTATGAGTTTGATTNAATAAATAAATAAATCGATAGACAGATACAGTATTTAAATGGTCATATCAGTTTATATATGGTAAGGGACAAGGTGACAAAGAATAAACCTGTCCTTGCTTATGTGTAACCAAAATATAAATTGAAAATAAAATTGTTATTTGTTATACTCGTACATTTCCTGTAGAAAATTAGATCATGGCCACGCTTTGAACTCAGTTTGTAGGATGAGTCTTATTCATCTCTTGACAGAATTTGTTTGGGATAAAATAATAAATGATGCATTTTTTAAAAGGACCACTGAAAATAAATTATTTAAATTAAGAGGTTACAGACATAAATGGTGACATAAAACGTAATATTAAATGTATCTTAACGTTTACATTTGTCAGTGTTTAAGAAAACCACTGACAAATATTTTAAAAATGTCACAGATAAATACAGTGTGTCCCCGGATCGACGCATGATAAATTAGTGAAAAAGATTGAACATTTGTTGAATAGTAATTTTATCTTCTGGGATTCAACCCTGATTGAATGGAAACTGCCTAATTCAAGCGCAACAAAACACAAACAATTCACGATTAAATTGATTTTTTCCGAGCTTACCGAAGGTAACAAAAGCTAATGTGATCGTTATGAAGTACGGAAATATTTTATGTCTCCGATTTCAAAAATTCCAAGACAGAAATCTGTTACAGACATCAGGGAACATTTTTGGTCCGTGAAGATCTATCTGTCGCTCAATTATTGTGAACCAACATATCATAAAAACTACACATCCGATTTTAATGAAATTTGTATGATGGGTCATAATTAGCCCATTGATTGATGGTCCCAAAAAAAATTCAAGCGCTCATTTGTTTCCTTTCAACATGCGCAAAAGCATACATTTATTTACACCTATATCTTCAAAAGTACTCATCTGATTCCATATGATTGAATCTTTAGATCCATTAGTGCTGCTGAAAATTAATATCATGTTTAGAATGCATTTATGTAAATAGAGAAATCGAAGGGTTTATCTTTTACGTACCCTTTCTATTGACTTACTTTGATTATATGATTTATCTTAATTAGTTTTCATTGTTATTTACCATGGATTAAAAATATTTATGAGTTGATTATTTTCTATTTAAATAAGTTAGTGAAAGTAACTTTCATATTTAACATTATCTTTTTAGTTTGATTGCATTTAAATGTGTTACTTTTTTTAAGCACTCGTTTTTATCACAAGGGTGGAGGATGCACTAATAAAACGTGAAGGAATTAAAAAATTCTGCAACAATGTTTTATTATAGATTTATGGAGCTATATTTAGCTAAATTTATTTTTAGCACCTTATTTGGATATAAACTTGATCTTTATTTAGTTTTTTCACTGTAGCACAAAATGAACAAAAAAAGCTGTAGTGTTTGTTCATTTTTGTAGTTATTTTTGATTGCTGAAAGCCTTTCTTTTTCATAAGAACATCAATTTAAATCTGATGGTCCTATATTTAGCTATTTTTTTAGCACTTTATGCAGATAAACTTAATATTTATTTAGTTTTTGCACTTTAGCACAAAAAGAAAAATAAGCAATAGTGTCTGTTCATTATTATAATTATTTTCCATAAAAATATAAAGTTATGATAATCCTTCAGCTGAGGCTAGATCCCCATTTTATTATGTGATCCTCGCTACCAAACTTTTCTAGATTGGTTCGTATGGCTTAACCTCTTAATATTATAGAGGTTATATTTTAAGAGGTTATTCTAACCTCTTAAGATAAATTATAATGCTTCTCTCCTAACCTCTTTAGGTTAGTTTATAGACCTCTATCCTAACCTCTCAAGACTAGTTTATAACTTGATATTTATGAAAAATGATTGGGCTTATTTCCAAATTATTAAAAAAAAAAGTAAAAGCGCTACAAGTTAACCAAAATTCAAATTTTTAAGTTATTTGTAGTATTCATACTACGGAACGTTTAATTTAAATCAAATTATAATTACTATTTTCAAAGGGAGACAGACAGAGAAAAATATAGACTTCAGCGCCGGGACTCGAACCACGGACCTCCCCATCATTTCCAGTGCGGGAGCTCTAACCATTTTAAGCTACACTGAAGAATAATTTCCTCTGTCGATAACGCCCTTTGTAAATAGAAATTATAATTTGATTTAAACCAAAATTCAAAGTAAGAAGAATATTTTTAAATATTTGATTTTGCTAAAATTTTAATAATTGTAACATTTATTATTAAATGTTAACAAATTTAAAAGAATTAAACTTTACAGCACTATAGCTAATATTTTCTATTATTGTATAACGTATGTTGCACACAGAGGAAGAAGAAAATGGCGATCTTACATTCGTATATAATGGAGCAGGAGCTAGACGCCCCAGCACTGATCGTCAGTCTTCAAGTAAGTTCACAATTTATTTATTAACTTTAACGTTATAAAAAACGTTATAAAACGTTCAACACGTTCAGTACATTATTTTATAAGAAATACTCTTTTTTATTTGGTTTATTAGAACACCAACCTTTTTTTCAAATTGCTTTAATTTCTTATGTTCTCTTTTTCGGGTGTTTCTTTGTTGTTAAAAGTTTCTTAATTTTATTTTTATTAAAATGAAAAAGTATATACATATTAATTTACTTTACTCTTTTAATTTGTTTATTTAATTTAATTTTTTTTTAAAAAATTGTTTACTGAAGAACAGGAAATGTTAATGGATGTACTTTGACCAACTCGTTAAAACAAACCAAATGCAATAGGTTTTATCAAAATCCGATGACGGAGAAAAATGAAAGAAATATCATTATACAGTAGAATCTCGATAAGAAGTGTCTCTAGGGGATTAGGGAAACAGTCTTGTTATCGAGGTGTTCTTTTTGTTGAGGGTCGTGTTATCAAGACTATACAGGAATGAGGCACCTTGAACAAGTCTAGACTTGAAAACCCGGCCCATTAACCTCGATAACACGACTGATAGATAATATGATCCACGATAGATAGATGATCCAAAATAATTATTTTGGATTCTCAATCCTGTATAGAGTCGCGTTATTGAGGTTGACTTCTCAAAACGACTTGTTATAGAGGTTCTGAGTTACGTTGTGAATTGGAAAAAAATCCGTGTTATTGAGGTTGTTTGGATAATAATAGTCGTGTTATAGAGGTTCATTTAACATTGTGTTATGGCAATCTCAAGGGGATTTGAAAATTGAGGTTTTCGTGTTATTGAGGGTCGTGTTTGTGAGGTTCTACTATAAGTACATTATTAATTGAAGGTGGGCTATTATGTTGTATTTAATTTGTTGTTCAAACTTTTCTTTGTCGACCCATAATTTGTTTACTCTATGTTGGGTTGTTATGATAGCATTTGTTCCTAATTCATGTTTGTTTTTGACAGGCTAAGACCAGTGCTAACGACAGCGGTAACTTGAACAATGTAAGCCTGGGTAATGGAGACGCCCTTGCCTGGCTGTACCTCTCTGAAGCCAAACACCAGGATCCACCCTGTCCCTAACAACAAGAACTTCACCAATACCAACCTCCGAGCATACTCAAGCCCACCAATCACAATACTTTATTTTTTCGACCAATAGTTATCCCCTTTTTTCAATTTGTGTCCCACCAATCACATTACTTTATATTTTCAACCAATAGTTATCCCCTTTTTTCATTTTGTGTTTCACCAATCACAATTAGCGTTTATAATTTTTACCGTTTCCATTTAGGTCCAAGTATTTTATGTCGACCAAACCTTTATAACTTTTTTTGTGCTGTTAATTTCAAATTAGGATAATAAAGTCAATACTAATCCCATTATAAAAATGATATAAACAATTCTAAATTGATTNGTAGTTAGAAAAAGTTAAGTTTAGATTACAATTAGGTATTCGTCTTTGCTGATCCTTTGGTTTTTTCTGGTAAATATTATTTGGCAAGAACTTTTTTACCTCATATTTTTTAACAAGGCAATCTCTTTATGATGTTTCCCTTTTTTTTAAGAATTATATTTTTTGCTGTGGAAAAAAATATCGGTTTGACAAATTGATTTTTAACCCTGAGGCATAAAAAGTTTTGCCAACTATAATTATATCAAGTTTGTATTTATAATTGGGTGGTATTTAATTGGTTGATGTTACTTTTTTATGGGATTTATCTTGATTATTATAAGTTTAGTTGTCCGTGCACCTGTTATTTATAATTTTGTTTCCACAGTACTGATTCTCTTGTAAGATTTCTTAATAAGATCAATTATCCAATTTGTATGATTTGTGGAGTGTAAGATGTGGACTACAGCTGTCTGAAGCTATGTTACCCACCCTTCACATGATATAGTAAGTCTGGGTGGGCGATGTGCGTAAGCCTGACAAGTTGATTACCCACTGGGTGTGTTTGAAGGAAATATGCAAGTGACAGGTTAAATAGAGATCAGCAATTCTTCATTTTTGCTACTCATGGGAGCGGCTTCTTTTTCTCTGACATCTCATCGTCGATGAAATAAAAAACTCACCTGACGTTTCAACATTTTCGTTTCAGGCGATAGTTTAACTGTAATAATAGTATAAGAGTAACTGGAATAAAAAGATATGTGAACTGGAAATTTAACTAGGTGTATGTCTATATTTTATGGTCACGGATTCAAGAATCTGCAAAAAATAATAGTTTATCCAGCTTTATAATATTTCATTCTTATTATATCCCCATCCAACCGTAATTATTTTAATAATGATTTGTTGTTTTGTTTTTTCTCTCTCTTGTTATGAATTTTATTTATCACCAAACAACTTCCTGACTAGTGACCTTAGATATTCGATATTCATCGTATGTTATACGTTCTTAATGCAGTTACACGCTGTCACAGTATACTTGGACCAAGTCAGATTTGAATCTACTTTGATCGTGTAAACTGGGTATCAAAGTCAACTTGGACATCCAAGTTGAGTTGGAGGGCCTCAAATTTTTTTGATCTATAAAAACAAAAGTGGCGTCCACATGACTAACTATCAATGAATGACAAGGATGTGAGGTTGTGTCTGGTTTAGTTTACAAGAAGGTTATATATCACCACTGTTTTAATTTAAAAGGAAAGTTCTAGAGGGAAAAACATTACACACAATATATCTTAACCTCTACTTTATTTAGTGTATCAAAGTTTCACTAATTGGATCAAGTATGCTTGGACCGTGTAAAACATGCTTCAAAGTTCCACTACTTGGATCAAATATGCTTGGACCGTGTAAAACATGCTTCAAAGTTCCACTACTTGGATCAAGTAGCTTGGACCGTGTAAACCATGCTTCAAAGTTCCACTACTTGGATCAAGTATGC
Organism: Gerris buenoi; assembly: GCA_001010745.2. Classification (NCBI taxonomy): domain Eukaryota; kingdom Metazoa; phylum Arthropoda; class Insecta; order Hemiptera; family Gerridae; genus Gerris; species Gerris buenoi. Next base: position 200,391 of record KZ651571.1, on the reverse strand, counting down.
TTGGACCGTGTAAAACATGCTTCAAAGTTCCACTACTTTGATCAAGATGCTTGGACTGTGTAAACCATTCTTCAATGTTCCACAACCACTTGGAATAAGTGGACTTGATTAAAGTTATACTTGGACCAAGTAAACCCGGCTTAAATTCAACTGAATGGCCCTTGCAGGAAAATCACTTTAGAATTTTTAACTTAAAAAGTAAAGTTCTATGGTTTGTTATTTTAGTGCATTTCTTAATTAAATTCTCATTTAAAGGAATGTCTTTTATTAAATAATTTAATGAAATCTCGTCTCAACTCATACTCTTTGAATAGCACTTCATTAAAATATTTCAGAGATTTTCTTCAAAAAAGATACTCAACTGCGCTTAAAAATTGATTCCCTCCACCTAATAATTTCCTACTAGATTTCCCTTAAAAGTAATAATTCCCAAAATAGTCCTACTCCAATAGTAACATTTAAGTAGTTAACTAGTAACATTTTTTCTTATTGAAAGTTTTTTAAAGATCAAATACTCCTTTTCCTTCAAGGTCTTTGAGACAATCAGTGGCGACGACTGGAGAATAAAGCGCTAACTAAACCTTCAACTACTGAATTTCATTTATATTCTAAGGCCAATTAGAGCTTAACCATTTGCTACTGGGTATTGTGAATAAGATTTATTCTTGTTTGGATAACAAGGGTTTTAAGAAAGAATTCAAGCTGAGGCTGATATTGCAAGAACCTCGCAAAAAGCATTGAATGTGAACAGTCCAGCTTTGGTACGAATGTTCTTGAGTCACTAGCTAGATATCCTCTTATACTAGTTTATCTATCTGTATTGGGGATCTCGTGTCGAAAACATTGTGTCGCCTTTGTCGCCGCTAATTGTCTCGCCTTATTGTTCTTCTGTGATGTGTCCGCATCCCTCCACCTACACCAATGTTGGACGAGGTTACGGCAGTCTTTATAACGAGCTTCTAAACGTCTATTCTTTCCCCCTTGTCCGCTTGAAATTAAGTCGTTCATAAATGATCGGTCATACTTATTCTAGTTAGTGTGTTCATTAGTATATCGTTACAAAAACAAATCTATACGAACAAAGGCTTGCATTTTTTTTAATCGTGAATCAATAGGAAAGAATTATTTTACTTTGGAAAAATCAAAATCCAATTAAGTGGGCGGAGAACGTTGCAATGGAGACTCCAAGCTTTAAACCACAATTCAAACTTGGACCATTGAAATCAACCCACATGTTTCCGAAGTATGGATATCAGAGTAGTAAGTTGTTCATTTATACACCTTAATAACTTAAGTTCTAAATAGAGATCTAAGAATCTAATATGTCGTAATTACATTGTTTTGATGAATCCTTCATCCAAAATATCTGTTTATATTCCCAGAGATGTGAACTCACATTGCGTTCCTCATTTGCGACTTGTGATAGCGCAGGCATATAACTCAATAACTTATATCTCAAATCAATAACTTATTCGTCTAGTTAATAACTAACTTAACATGTCCCTTTTTTGGTATCTTCGTTTTTACTTCATTAAGCAAAACCTCGACCTAATTGGCATCTAATTCGGTGTATCCAAGAATGTCTTGACTAAATGGAATTTGTTCTTTTGTTTTTCTCTCTGATCGTTTTTGTTTTTTTCTAACCCAGTTTCTTTTGTTTTGTGCTAGATTTTTTGGACCGTCTCATAACTTTTTTGTTTCGGTAACTTGATGATTCAGAATACCATGTTTTTGTTTTAAGCTTGTTTTAAAAATAGATCTTTAGAATAAGTATAGCATATAATGAAAGAAAGCCTAAGTTCCATTATGACAATTGATTTGACTTTAAATTATTCAACTTTTGTTTCCTCGAGCTTCACAATAGATCCATAAATCATATTTCTTTTAACTCATCAGTCTTGAAGTTTGAAGTAACATGGCAGAAAAACAGGATGTGCGTGAATAATTCACAATACTATGGAAAATGGCGCAGTCCTAAATCCGCTGCCGAAGTGATCACCTATATTTAGACACGTCATTACTGGAAAAGAAATCTTCCTGAATTTTACTTCTTAATATATGACTGTTAAATGACTCTATAATTAATAATTAATTTCAAGATGGGTACAGACACTATTTGATGAATGGATTTTTTATTTAAAGACCTGAAAGTCTAATTTTAAAAAGCTGGCTATTTTGCATATAACCTGAAAGTTGTCGTTAATGACCTAGGTGGACATTCCTTTTCTTTTAACTAAGTTATTTGTTTTGTCCGAAGATTTATATTTTTTTAAATAAATTTTCGACAAGTTCAAGATTTTTTTTTAAGAGAAAGATGAGTGTTCCTGAAAAAGGAAGATTTTTATTTTATACTTATTTTTCCTTCATCGCTTTATCTTCGTCGTCGAATAGACTATTTTTTCTGAAAGTGGTGATTTTCTTTGAACAATTTGTACAGTGAGTAAATTACGCTGTAGAAAGTCAAGAGCTTTATAAACGTCCGAAACGAATTCTAAACTGAGACTAAAATATTTCTCTTTACTTGCAAAGAAGATTCCGATTCTTCTTAAACTAATGAAGGTAGAATATTCAAAATGATTATTAGAGTGCTAGAGCAAGAAACTCCTAATAATAGTTTTTAAGAGAGAAATGCAAAAACTATTTATTAAGTAAAAAAATATGTGTGAGGGTCTCACGCATTAGAAGTGAAACTCAAGTTCTAGAATGCATCGCTCTCTTTCATTTTTTGACAAATTTATTATTTCACGCTAAGGCAACCACATTTATTCCAATAAAAATAAATGTTTGATTTGATTTGCTGGTCTTTAAATAGATATAATACAAATAATCTGTAAAAATGTTACACTTGGACGAGTCTCGAATCGCAAACTTCGTTACACGATGATCCTATACGAAAAAATTCTCTCTACCGCCGCCAAAGAAGTTTCACTTCAAAAAAA
>KZ651571.1:181942-192343 GCA_001010745.2 Gerris buenoi | reverse complement strand
TTTTTTTTTGTTATCTCTCCTCCACCCGCGGCTAAAACCTTTGAAGTTAGAAGCGTGATCACTATCCTGTGTGAACTCTCCACGGTCCTCCGCTACTTCACTCTTCTTCCCCCCTCCAGGCGTGGGCCACAACAGTCTTTACTCTAGTGTGGCACTGTAGAGTCTTCACTCCCCGTGGGAACCCGGCTTAAGGGTGCACTACCAGATTTGGAAATAGCCAAGGGCCCACTACCAGATTTGGAAATAGCCAAGGGCCCACTACCAGATTTGGAAATAGCCAAGGGCTCAACGTTTTAGTAAATAAGTCAACACTTTAAAACACTAATACCCTATTATAGGTTTACCTTAGCCTTGAAAAACCAAATTTACCATGGTGGTAATTTTCCATGCTGACTAATTACGCAGAGAAAAATATTAATCAATTTTTTTAATAATAATATTAATGTAATATGGGTATTCAAAGGGCACATTAAGGTGGGGATACTCTTGAGCATTCACCCCGAATGAGCATGCATTTGCCCCGAATGAGCGTGCATTTGCGTCGTTTTGCTTAGATATGGTAGGGCGAGCCAAACGGAAGTGCATGCTCATTTGGGGCGAATGCTCAAGTGTATCCCTACCTTTAAAAGTACACCCTTTCCCCATCAAGTGTATCACCTTAAAAGGGCTCTGGGTTGCTGACCCCTGGTCTAATTACATTATTCAGACAAATGAACAATTTTTGTATTAACTGAAAAAGTCTACGTATAGAGAAAGTATAATAATAAGTAGAGTTGGGTTAATGAAATAGAGCTATATCTCTTTATTTGGATTTTTTTTTAAAAGACTATTCATTTACCATTATTTAAATAAAAATAAAGATAAATCTTATCTTTTTAAGTCAAGTTTATTATCAGTTCTTTTGATTTATTGTTGATTATGCTGTGCTAAATTGTAGACAAAAAAATGTTATAACAAGACGTAGTTGCATTTTGTTCTCTGACACTTAAGAAAAAAATTAAATGACGTGCTGTCCAAAAATATCTTTTATTTTTATAATTTTTTTGCAACACCCATAACATTTAAATCTTTGTTTCTATTGATTATAGTTACTGATTAATTTTGAGTTTTGTTAGCTCTAAGAGAAGAGCTGGTAGCTCTCCTATAACAGCATAAGACTATAAGACTTAATCCCAATTTGGATGGGTGACCACTGATATGAGTTTAATTCCTGGACTGGCTCCTCCGCTCAACTCTGCTTGCTTATAAAAATAAAAATTTATAGGGCTAGAAGGTTTTGGCCTGTATAACCAAGATGGTCCCAGAGAATGGATACTTGCTTAACTGACCAAAACTTCAAACATATATGTTTATAAGTGTTATAGATATATGGATAATATTTTTTTTACAGATTTTGAATTATAGTGCATCCTTCTATATAGCTAGGTTTTTTGTTCTATTTATAATGACCCTCAGAGTTAATGACCTTGATTGAAGGTGGCTGGGAGGATGTACATATTCTATTAAAATCCTGAGCAATCTATGCTCCACTTTTAAAAGTCCACTAAATTTTTTAATATTACGATATTACTTAATCTGTACCAAAGAAACAATTATTTTAATTATATAAAATATAAAAAAGGCAATTTCTAGACATATTAGGTCATTTGATTGTGTTAGTTTATATTTATTTTCTGAAAGTAAGGTTTATTTTTATTTAAAATTAGTAAAAAAAATCGAAGGACGTAATCTGGATAGTTCATTTAAACTCGTCTATTTAAAATACTCTACGTTTTATCAGGTAAACAATCATTCTTATAATATAACTCAACGTTTATTCATTATTTATTATTTTAAATTTTCAGCTTCACGTAATAAGTTCACCTGTAAGTTTTGCTTTATAATTCAAAATTGCTATTTAACTATGTATTTTTTTGGTAGTTAGTAAAAATTTTAAATATTACTGTTGTACTTTTATTCATTTACATCTATGTTATTCGGTTTTTAGCTTTTCTGTTTTGTTGTTCATACTTTGTTGAACAACTCATACGTACACAATGTATTGAATATTTCATTGCACTTTTTGTTATTTATGTGAGCACACTCACATAGCTTTTTATAATGTATTTAGATATCAAGTGTTGTTCATACTTCATCACTTATTAAATTTTGTTCTATGTTATTGTTTTTCTTCTTTAGAACAGTGGTAGGCCAGAAATACTTGCTCTGAAGTACTAATCTTCAGGTATTTGGTAAAAATATAAAGTACTATGGGATAGTAGTATTTCTATTATTTTGTTGGGGGGAGAGGGGCAAGAGTCTCTAGATAGCGAGAGATTAAAAACACCAGCAAAGGGGATTGACCTGGGAGATTTTCAATTTTTCTAGGATTTCCTTTTTTTTAAAATAAATACCATAGGTGTCATTTAAAATGACAAAGTACTAATATTTTTTATTCGGATAGAAAAAGTACAATAAAGAATGGGTAGAGATGATTAAGCCAAAGTAAAACCTAACTTTAGTAGCGGGACCTATGAAGGGGATTAACCTCGAATGCTACACATTTCTTTAGGAATTCTATTTATTATTAAAATGAAACCAAAGGTCGAGAATTCCGTCAAAAAAGGATGAAACACATAATAGTAAGTAGTTACAGTTTGCTAGATAAATAAGTAGGATACAAATTTACCTCAGTAATAATACCTACTTTAGAGAAAAATGTTTACTAAAAAAGAAAANTGTTGATGGCGGACAAACAATTGCTTGGCTCAACATAGGGGCTGGGAAATAAAATGATAAATCAAATTAAATAATTGAATAATGATAAAAGCTAAAGGAGAGCGGAAATTATATGTATACATTTCAAGTGATTGTAAGAGCTATATCTTAAGATAGGGTTCTGTTCTGTATGAGAGACAAAAGGAAAAAAACGTGCCAAAAGGAGTAGTGCCAGCAGGGTTTCTGGCACTCCGCCATTTTTGACCCTCTTAAGGGTCCACCAGGCCCGATGGCATTTGTATCCACAGACGATCTGAAAAACAAATTTTTTTACAGATTCACTTTTAAATTATGTAATCTCATTTAGTATTATTTAAACGGTGCGTTCCTGTATTGGAATACGCTTTGAATGGGTTAATTGATAATTGCCTCAACTGCTTGACCATTGCCTTTACACATACCATCAACAAACTCTTATTTACTATTAAAATATATTACTTAAGTGAAACCTCCCTAAATAAAACACATTCAGGATTTACTTCAACTACTATTTGAGGATATTTAAACAACAATGTAAAATGCTAAAAGATATAAAAACATATATTTAATAAGAGATTTAAAAATTTGGTATTTTTAAAGTGGCTGCTAGGAGAAGTTTCACTCTTTAACTCAAACATTTTGTTATCTTTTTTTTATTTATCATGCTTGTAGAATATGACTTCATTTAAGCTATTATTTCTACTTAAATCAGTTAGGTGTTTTTTTTTAAATGTTAGAAGCATTCAATTTATATGTTATTACTTTTAATAATTTGTATAATATTATACTTTTCAAATAAGCTTAGGAGGGGATCGAATATTATGAAGTCAAGCAGGGTTATAACTATGGCGATTAATTCCAAAGCTTTTTATTACTCTAGAGTCTGTAGGACATTGACTGGAGGGTATTCGATGGACTGAAAAGCTCTTTGGAAGAAATTCAATCAGTTCAAATCAATGGAAGATTAAACATGTGCGGCATGGTTTACTTAATGTAATTTTGAACCTATTTTTATTTATTTTTTTTAAATAAGGAATATGGCAGTAACCATATTAAATGGCATAAAAATAATATGCCGTATATACTGTATATTAATAGTATTTTATTTTAAATAAGATTTGTTGACTGTTTGTGATACATATGCATCATTTTTTTTTTTTTCAATTATAACCTTCTAGTTTTGTTGAATTTAAAAAGACAATTAAATTGTTATTTGTAGATTTTGATTGTGTTTTTTCTCCTTCTTTGTAAAATTGGAGATGGCTGTGAAATTTTATTTCAATAAAATTTATCTCAAACCCCCCTTCTTTAATCAGAGAAAGATTTATTCATTCTATACTTCTAGTAGAAAAATGAGAATCATAATTAATGTTTGCCTTGAATTATCCTTTAACCTTGATGATATTATAAATACTTTGTTCCATTTCAGGTAAGAATGATGGATCAGTTGGAGGAATCAGGTATTTCCAATGTGAACCCAAACGTGGTGTTTTCTCCAGGCTCGGCAGATTGACTAGGGATCCACTAAATGATCCTCCACCACCACCAACTCCTGCCACACGACCGCTGGCAGCTTCTACACCTAAACAGAGTACTCCGCCACCGTCCGTCACATCTAGGCGCACTACTCCTCCACCTACACCCGCCTCTTCTCGAACTGTATCCCAGCCAAGAGATGAGGAACTCCGTATAGGAGACAGAGTAATTGTGAAGAGTGGAGGTGCGTCTGGTTCTAAAGCCGGTATTCTCAGGTTTAGGGGTGAGGTTCGTTTTCAACCGGGGATCTGGTGTGGAGTAGAACTGGATGAACCTCTTGGCAAGAATGACGGATCTGTTGAAGGATTCAGGTTTGTGAAGGAATATCTGTCAAAAGAATTCCTAAGAACTTTTTATTTTATAATATTTTTCTTAAGAGATACAAATACATTTTGATTTAAATGAAAAATAAACTATAATTTCCACTTATTGCTTGGAGGATTAGCGACGATTGATGCCCTTAAAACTTCCAATACTTAAAAAGTAAAAACATATTGTATAATATTTAATATTAATTTTATAAATATAGCTAAAGAGAACTACTACACAGCAAATACAACTTTCAATAGCCATGTAAACAGTAATGGTAGCAGACTTTTGTGGAGGAGAACCAACCATGTCCACTTATAAAATGTGGGAAAGGCCAAGTAATAAATTTAAGTCTTTGCACTTGATTATATTGACATGCTTCAATTTGAATGTTGGGACAGGGTTGGTAAACATCTCCATTAAACAAAGATCAGAGGAGGAGATATTACCTGCGATTTATTTGAGATGCGTTGGAACAAATGCTTTTAATCAGGATCTAATATTGTTAATATTAATGTTTATATTGTTTATTTTCAATTGATATTTTCTGTCACCAGATATTTTATATGTCCTCCAAGCCATGGATTGTTCGCTCCAGCTATTAAAGTAAGCAAGTCTCCAGTACCTGCATCACAAAAGCCGTCTTCCTGTGTTTTGCATGGTAAAACACCTTCCATTCGTCGATCGAACTCGAGAGAAAGTATTAATTCAACTACGTCAAGTATTAGGACCTCAGCTTCCTACACGGTAAACATTATAACCTTCTGTTTTTAGGCCTCAGTCTCATACATACTTTTCTTCGTTTAATTTACAATTTGTCCTGTTGCATTTAAACTTATTAGCTTCAGACCTTTTTTAAAAAATCTTTAGATTTTTAGGTCTTAATAATTTTTATGTTTTCATTCAAATATTTGCAAAGCCCTAAAACTGTGAATTCATTTAAAAAATCTGTCTGGCAAATTAAAAAAAAACAAAAACTATCTCATATAGATATTAATACTAAATTTAAATTCCCCAATATCTCATTTAATTGAATTATTTTTGAGCCAATCAAAAACGTTGTTAACAGGTAGTTGTTTATTTTTTGTTGTCAATTTTTAACAAAATCAGATTCATTTCCACCAGTATCTCCGAAAACAGTTTTTTTCCGGAAAAACTAATCATGAAAACGACTTTTATATGGTTACTTTCATATTTAAATAGACTACATTTAAAAGTTTTTTTAATCAAAATCGTAGAAACTGTTTTTGAGAATTTTTTTTTTCAGGTTAATTTTAAAGTTTTTGGGGGTAGCCCCCCCTTCTATGCATGCCTTAAAAAAAGTGATGCTAAAATTGAACTTATATCCAAATTTCATCAAAATCAGCTCGGGCACACTACAGACAGACTTTTTTTTTTAAATTTACTTTTTTTAGACTCAAGGGACCTCAAAAGGTGTAAATCCAGCAAAATTTCATTATCAAATTTTTGCGCTATTACAATACTTTTCCTGTGTATATACTGCATACTACATATATGAGTCAAAATTAATTGATAAATTAGTAATATTTCAAGTAATTGTAAGAGCTATATCTTTTGAAATTTTTTATTGCTTGGGTGATATATTAAATTGAATACAATTAATTTTCTTTGTTACAGAAACTTCCACGCCCAGTTTTCAATACTCCTGCACCACGAAGTACCGTTCAGGTTTGTACTTTTTAAAGAAAAATCGCATTTGAATGGTATTAAATTGTGCACTTTCTTATTTGTTTTTATTTTTATGTTGAATCTCATGCTATTTTTTAAATTTATTTTTTTAAATGCTTGTTTGTGATTTATAAATTTTGTTCCTTTATATTTAACTTAACATTCCATTGTTTTTTTGTTCTGTTGTTTCTTTATGTTATAATAATATTTCATATACTTACACTAAATCATTTTCCATCCTTAGGTAACATTATTCATTTTATACATTTTTTTAACTCATATTTTGCATTTTTTTAAAAAACTTTTGTACAGAAACCAAGATGAGATTTTCATATTATATAGGATGTTTCATAAGTCTAATAATATATTATTGTGAATTATTTAAACATTAAAAATGGAAACTTATTATTTTAATCACACTATCTTAACATGTTGATGGCGGACAAACAATTGCTTGGCTCAACATAGGGGCTGGGAAATAAAATGATAAATCAAATTAAATAATTGAATAATGATAAAAGCTAAAGGAGAGCGGAACTTATATGTATACAACAACATATACTCTCTCCAGGACTATCTGGCTACTGGTTTGATAGAATCTGAACCCTAGTCCTGGTTGTTAGAAAATCTATAGAAGTGTGGTTGGGAGAACACGTTCCCGGAATGTGGTCTACTCCATAGACCCAAATTTCAACTAGCACCACATTCCCCCGATGAGGTCCGCCATCAACGTGTTAAGTCGGTGGAAACCACCGTCGAAACCAAGTAATTTTTCTGGTTCTAGACTCAGATAGGTGAGGCGTTACAGACTTATGATATGTACTGATTGATTTCTTCTTTTTGTAATATTTTCAATAACTTAATATTAGTAAAAATTCTATTGAGTATCTTAAGTCTAATCATTACAAATATATTCTTGATTTAAATAATATTTACACACTACTCTCATAATTTTTATTTACTGATAAAATAACTATCTGTTAATACAAAGTAACACATTCTATTCACTTATCATACGTTACAATCATGTATGAAATTTAAAAATTATTAATTTGGTGTAGTGGCCATGTAGACCATTTGGGCTTAGACATCTTTTCCTGTAGTCAACTTACATCAAGGTTGAAGTGTCTTTTGGTAAGTTTAAAAAAACTGGAATCATTATTAACTTATTTCAAAATATTATTCTAAATCCACCTTCAAATTGCAATAAAAATCTAACTCCTATTCCTTGTACCAAGATTTCCTTAACTGCAGATTTTGATTTTCAAGAATAGGTGCTTGATATTTTCCTCTCAGTATTAGCTAACTTAACTGTTAGGATGAATATTTCTCGCTGCGAGTCTGTTTAAAATATCAATTTTTGTTAGTCCTCGATCTACTTTTTGTAATTCTTCGTTAAATTGGTTTCCACCATTTGAAACATCTTCAAGGATGTTAAGTAGCTCTTAAATATGAAGCAATAACGTATCAAGATGTGGATATGTAACGATATCCTAGATGTGGCTACTTTTTTTCTAGAATTAAAATTTTGACATAAATATGAATGATAAACGAATGAAGCAAATGATTGCCAACCAAGTTAGTTTAAAAAAAAACAAACAAAAAACTTACTGAATGTGTAATTAATACACAACAACATAGCTAGTTGGTCAGTAATCTACTTTATCAACATTCATTGCCTTTAGCAGATTCTGAAGAAGTCTAAATTTCTGGAACAAATGTTGTCATTTCTTCTCTAGATATATTCTTCCCGCAACCTTTTCTATCTGCTATTTGGAGAGGGTACTTTTTTAATGCGCTCTTATTGGCAGATTGCTCGTTAACTGTAATTCTATTTTTTTTATTTTGAGCTATAGAATATTGGATAACTATAAAGAAATAAGTAACAGTTGTGTCAAGTTAAATTAAAAAAAATATATATATATAATATTAAAAAGTGTTACCAAAATTATTTTNACCGATATAATAATAAAGTTAATAATAATAAGATAATAAAAATAAGAGTTTAATCCAGACGTATTATTCAATTACTCTCGGATACTTTATATGTAAGATGGATATTCTATAACACCTGTAGAGACCAGCTGTAGAATTTGGTTGTCTAAGTTTACACCAAGTTGCTTTTGAGTTAAAATATGATTATTTTATGTCATTAAAGTTTGGTTCGAAATTTAACTACTTATTCTGTAAGAAAAAATTTGTGAGTGACCAGTTGAATGAATTGTTATCTCATCTCTGAACGTCAGTTTTCTGAACTGGCTTCATAGAAACATAAATAAATATAAAGCCTCCGCTTAATTACTTCTTTAAAAGAGCGGTGTTAGCTGTATAATTATATTTTTTCACTATATACTACAGATAAAAAAAACAAAGATGCTTTTTGTACAAGCTTGATTGATTTATTATATATCTTTCCTTTTTTTTTTTGGTGAATTTTGATCAACCTGTACCCTTTAAAATGTTAGTTCAGATAAATTAGGCTTTTTCCCCTAAAAAATTTAAATATATTTTATATATTTTCATTAATTCTTAAAATTAACTTAAATTACCATTTATATTATTTATTATAAATTTAAAGAGTGTTAAGGAATTAATAAATATCCTTATCCTAAACTAATATGATTAAGTTATAGGTTCACTTTCTATGCCATATTATTTCACTTGTTTAACATGGTATGGATGGTATTTCTTTAAAAAATTGGTTTTTGAGCTAAAAACTGGTTTTGAGCTTGTTTTTTTAACCAAAAGGACAAATCTGTATTTACACAATCTATTTGTTATTTTGTTGAAAGTTCTATGGTGGTTTTCAGGTGAAAATCATTAAAGTGTACTACCAGGACTGGGGTCCAGGATTCTTTTAGAATGTTGCGTTTACCTTAATTGATGTTTGTGGTTTTTCGTTTATTTGTTTCGTATCTTTTTTTAACATTTTCTCTTCTTCGTCTTCACATCTTTTTTTATATTTCCTCGTCTTGAAGCTGATTGATCTTTATTTCTTCACCTTTTTTTCTCTTATTTTACGTTGCTTTTATTATATCTGCTTTACTTTGATTTGCTGTTAGAGAAAGTAGATTTGTACTATTATAAATAAAAGAAAATTATAAATAAAAACAAAATCTAAATTTGTTTATGAATGTGTCAAATTAAAAGAGGAAATTTAAATGTTGCAACATGCATGTGTTGTTTTTTTATATGTTATCAGTAATTAAAATATTTTAAAACCTTTATTTTTAGTAGAATTTTATTCAGTCACATTTGAGAAGTATCGATTAACAGAGGAAATCAATGATAAATTAAATTGGTAACATAATATTAGGTATAATATTACAGTCCACATGTATTACTTTTTAAAGAAACCACAAATTATTTCTTCCTCCATCTGCTCCAGGTATTCAGGGTATAATTAAATTATAAGTTTTTATATCATCTAGCTAGATGATAGGTTGCTAGACGATATAAAAATGTAGTTTTAATTTAATTATACCCTGAAGTCCTGGAGCGGATGGCAGACTGATTAAAATATAATTATAAAAGGGTAATTCACTACTTCATTATTTCTTCCTACAAATAAAACTATACAAAATAAATCTTTTGGATCATTATAGGTGCTAATGAATTAAATGAAATTGTATTTCCAAATTATTATTTTTTTTAGCACTAATATGATTATCAGGTATTATTGTTAAAATATTATTTATGGTACTGTACTTACTGAAATTAAAAAGCTGTTTTTATCATTTGGAGAAAACAATAATGCCATTTCTATTGAGGTTCAATACATAAATTATTTTATTTCTTATCATATTACTTTGTCATTGGTTACTCGATTTTAAAATTATAAAGGAGTATCAAAATGTAAACAGTGGCTGAAATAAATTCTAACTTTGCTTGGCCAAATATTTGTTTTGGACTTACAGTCTATAAGATTAGAGTTGGCACAATCAAAAGGCGGGAAAATTTTGTGGGAAACGATTCTATTGGTCCCCCATGTTGAATGCAACTTCAGAAAAAAATGCTGTACTTTACCCCTGTTCCACAAAAAAAATATATATATAACATGGCAACACTGATTTTCCCTTTTTATAACCCCAAAACTACCTCCACGTTTGTTGTTTCCCGCCTTCGATTGTG
>KZ651571.1:144808-173560 GCA_001010745.2 Gerris buenoi | reverse complement strand
ATAAGTGAGCATATAATGTAGGCTCAAGCATGCTATATAAGTGAGCATATAATGTAGGCTCAAGCATGCTATATAAGTGAGCATATAATGTAGGCTCAAGCATGCTATATAAGTGAGCATAATATAATGTAGGCTTTCATGCTATATAAGTGTGTTTTGTTTATAATTATGTGTTTATGTTTCTTTGTAGATATATGTTACTTTTAAAATCATTTGTAAATAGAGAGAATTTAGTGATGCAATATTGTGCTATTTTAAAATTAGTTTAGTTAATGTGTTATAAAATTATTAACTTTTTGTTAGCAGATGACACCTAAGGCCAAGCCTAAAGATGACCAAGTACAAGAGTTGCAGAAAGAAAGGGATCTCATTAGGACTCAGATGATAAAAGCAGCTGAATTAGTTGAAACTTCCGAGAAGAAAATGCTCGATATCCGAGTTGAATATGACATGGTAAAAATCATTTTTAGGGCCTTCTTCAAATATACAGATTGATTTTTACTTTATATCACTCATTGTATAATTATTTGGGTTCTAGTATAAAACTGATATGGATTCAAAATGTGCTCAATTATATAAAATGATTAAGAAACTGGAGGAGGAGAAAACTGAACTCATGGTTCAACTGGAAGACGTTCAGTTCAGGGCCGAAGAAGAAACCATAAATAAATCTGATATCCAGGTCAGTGTTATATTTATTCAGTTAAGCACTAGTTAAATGAATATTGTAAAGAAAATTCCTATTTGAAGCTCTCTAAAGCAATTTTTGCTTGGTTTACAGTTGGCTCCTTACTGTTTTTATTTATTCAATTTTTAAGTTTTTGGTAGTTTTCTTACTACCGAAAGATTAAATTTTAAATAATCCAAATTACAATTATCAATAACTGCGGGAGACATACTGAGAAAAATAGACCCCCGCACCGGGACACGAACCAAGGGACCTCCTATTTTCCGTACAGGTGCTCTTACCAACTCCGGTAGTCCCGGTGCGGGGGTCTATTTTTCTCTGTATGTCTCCCGTAGTTATTGATAATTGTAATTTGAATTGTTTTTATTTATATAAATTTTGAATAATTCTTTAAAGTTATGTTAATGCAAAATATAAAATTTTGAGAACCTTTTTTACAAAAGAAGTATTTTTTAGTTTATATTGAACAAAGCAATTAACATACAAATTTACGACGCATATTAGTATGTATAAATGTACATACTACTAGATAATGGAAAGTTGTTTTTTATATACTCATTTTATTCACAATGTAGTTTGGAAATTTTCAAATATTGACTTGCTTCTGCTGACTAAGTACACCTTGAGGAGTAAAATAAAAATTTGGAGGATTGGGCTCTGAGTTTCATAAAAATTAATTGGTTTAACAAATAATTGGTAAAATTATAATTCATAAAAAATAATTTAAATTAATTGGTTTGTTTTGTTAAAATCATCTTACATAACATCGATGTGACAGCCATAATTTGTCTAGAAAATAATTCAACATTTATTTATTTTAGGTGGCCAACGAGCAAAATATTGGTAAAATATTCCAATTGCAAACTCAGTTGGAAGAGGAAAGGAAAAAGGTCGATCAACTGACTGCACAGTCCAATGTCCTGTTTGAAACTGAGGAAGAACTGATTCGTGTAAAGGAAGAATTAGAGAGGGTCAAAACGGAAATGGGTGATAGCCTTACCACTGCTAAATCTGGGGCTTCTCACATGGAAGAGGAGTACGGAAAGCTAAAGAAGATATTAAACGAAATACAGTCTAGCGATGCCGACGCTTCGGAGAAAAGTAAAAACTTTATAACTGAATTGGAGACTTTGACTAGTCAGCTCAACGAGAAAACAGTTAAAATAATAGAATTAGAGAGCATGTGTTCGTCCTCACAAGAAAAACTTGCTCAAATGGAAAAACAAGTTGAAGATCTCATTTCTACCAAAGAAACCCTTACAACTCAGTTAAATGATACTAAGGTCAAAGTAACTGAATCCGAAACTCTTATTCAGATTAAAAATAAAGAATTAGAAGACACAAAGAAGACTCTAAGTGAAATAGAAAAATCAAATGCTGATTTATTATCGAATATATCAGAAACCCAGAAGCAGTTAGAAGAACTGCAGTTAAAATGTAAAATGAGCGAAGAAACTAGTGAAAAAATTAAAACCGAAGCCGAACGAAATCAAAATGAAATCGAGAATAAGTTGAAAACCGAAATAGAAGAATTAAAAAAGGCAATTGAAAATTATTCAAAAAATGTGCAAGATAAAGAGCGGGAATTGTCGGAAGAGAAAATTAAAAAGGACGAAAGCGAACGGGAATTTTCCACTCTGAAAAAAGACCTCGAAGAACTTAAGAATAATTACGAAGAGAAAAATAAAATTTTAACGTCGAAAGAAGAAGAAATAGCAAAATTAACATTTGAAATAGGAATATTAAATGATTCAGGTACTAAAACACAAGAAACGTTGCAAGAAGATCTGAAAAAATATCAGACGGACATTGAAACCTTGACGAAATCACTTGAAAATTCTAATAGTGAACTCACCACTCTTAAATCACAAATAACATCTTTAAACAATGAACACGCTCAAGAGATCTCTGCTCTGAATGAGAAAATGAATAAACTAGAGAGTGAAAGGCAAGAATTGATAAAAGAGAATGAAAAAATTAATTTAGCTATTAAAGAAATGGAGGGTAACTTATTGAAGGAAAGAGAAAATTCAGTTAAACTTGGCGAAGACTTGAAAGGTACCAATCAGAAACTTCTTGAAAAGGATTTCACGATTGAAAATCATTCTAAATCAATTGAAGGTATTTATATAAATTTGGGTCTGATTAAATATTGAAACCCTGTTAATCAATTTTAATTATTTTGATCCATTCAATTCTCTGTATTGTAAATTAATGAAGAATTCTTTACTTTTGATTTTCAGAGTTAAAATTACAAAATGAAGCTTTAAGCAAGATTGAGGCGACTCTTAAGGGTGAACTTCAGGGTGCACTACTTGAGAAGGCAGATACTTTACAACGGCTTCAGATTTCTGCCGATCGTTGTGAAGAGCTCTCTACTCACAAAGCTAAACTTGTTAGTTACTATTTATAATGTATCGTTTTATATTTAATTTTTATTAAATCAATTTATTCAATAAGAGTATTTTTTACTAAGAAATAAAAAATATAAATAAATTAAATATAAAAGACAAACCTTATGAAAGCTACTAAGAGGTGACGCAAAAGGAATTTACAGTACACTTGATGTCTGATTAATTTTTATATGTCTTCACACTTCTCACAAATACAAATGATTAATACATTTTTGTTTTATTCACATATTTTCCTCTCCAAAGCTGCACTTTTATATGAATAATATGTTTTAATTTGTATGTATAGCGGAATTATTGGGAATAAAGGGATATTTAATCAAAACAACCCCTTCTGATCAAGATGATCAGGTAGATTTGAATCTTACGCAGTTCTGGTAGTAATTTGACTGAAAATAACCAATGTTGAAATAAGTGAAGTTGTTTAGTTCAGACATGTTAAATCAATTGGTTACTTCCTGTCTTTTAATTATTTTAAGAAAGAATGATGCCTGCTTAATCATTGATTGAATATGACCACATTTGAATGAAAGGTCCAATTCTTCTTTAGACATGAAACTTTCAGAAACATTTAAAATGTTTCTTCCTTATACATAGAGTGTAACATAAAAAGAGTAATCCAAAACAGGGCATAGAAATAGAGAGAGGGGAGGGGGGTTGTTTAGCTATTGTAGCCCTGAAGGGTAATAGAAGTCTGGGGGCCCTCTCCCAAGAATTGTTTGGGAATTTTAAGGCAAAATATATGCGTTGTTCAGATACAATTTTGTCTTTTGACATCAATTAACACAAAATTAAATTAAGAAATAAAATACTAAAAATGTAATAAAACTGTTAGTCATTACACTCACTATTAAAAATTTAGTAAGGAAAATTATTAAATTCGTCTATACCAATACTTAGTTTAGTCTAAATTAATAACATATTTACTAAGATTGGAAATGTCTCAAACTCTTTACGCATGGGACAAGTTTTCTGTAAAGTTTCCCATTTTTCCAAAAAAAGGATATTTTTGGAAGCTAGCATTATGGCCAGGTGGCTATACGTCCTGTTGTTTCATGTCTAAGTAGAGGGTTACGACATGAAACTTATAAATCTTTGATATTTGCTTAACAGTAAGCAAACTAATTATTATAGTATTTCTTTTTTTGAGAAGCTGATAAAATCTCCATATAACTTTCCTATCACTTGGGTATATGTATATGTATGTAATTCAGAATAATTCATTTAGAGAAGAAACCATTTTTATTTCATGGATAATTCCTTGTGGGGGGGGGGGGAATAAGTAAGTTTGCATCCAAGATGGACATATATAGTTAAGACAGACAGACATCTTAACTTCATTAAGATTTTATTTAGGCCTAGAAAGAAAATGATTGTATTCAATTATTATTCTTGGCTTACCAATTTGTTATATGAAAGAAGGTATCCAGTGACATAGCTAGGACATCCCCCCCCCCCCTGCAAGCTAAAGGGGGAAAAAAAAGGATTTGCCTTCAGAACTGGGGGCCACCTAACAATGTTTTAGGTGTATAATATTCCAAACTAGTAAGATTTTTATTATCCTTTAACGGGGCCCCCCATTGGTTTGGGGACCCCCTGGCACCTGGGGCCCGCCCACGATGCGGGCCTATAGTTACGCCACTGATTTTATCCACTGATAATGAAAAAACTCTGTTTAAAAATTGCTAAATTCCAATGTTTTGATCACATTGTAGGGATTGATCATTGATATTTGGGGAGATGCTCATAATCTGGTTTCTAGGGAATGATCTCATTGTTTGATATATTGGAGGTATCTCAATCTAAAATGCAGTTTGGAAGATCTAGATATTATAAATTGGCCACAAAATCCCTCAGTAAAATTTAAACCCCATGTATTTTTATTTTAAAATTGTTCACAAGTCTCTTATGCACTCTAAAAAGTAAATATATTGAAAGTAAAATGATTTGATGGGATATTTGTACTTATATTGATTTTATTTATAGGAAAGTGATATTTCAACTATGATGAACACCAGTTCAAGTTCCTCTGAGCAAATGTCAAAACTTAATTCTGAGCTAAGAGAAAAGGAAAAGGAATTGGAAGATTTCAAAGCCCATTCAGCTCAGCATAACAGGTACAGTACCATAGATTTTGTGACACTTCACACTTCTTTAAAGTAAACAAGTCTATTTAAAGTTTTAGTGCCAAAAGAGAAATGCGAACTTACATAGAGGAAGTTGATACATTTTTTCTGTATTTATTATTAAAATCTAACAATCGTAGATTAAGTACGGTACACAACTCCTGCGAAAAACGGCATTTTGCATTTCTTGTACGGTTTTACTACCTTCGCTATCGCTCGGGAGCAAACTCCACACTCGCATGCAAAATGCTACTTTCCGCACTCGACGCGTAATTTACTATTGTTGTACAACAACTATTAAATAAAGACTGATGATGACCTTATAAGGGTCTAAATGTCTCTTAATCAATATTAGAGATTAAAGTTTTAATATCACAGCTTAAGATTCATCTAGCAGATTAATATTTCAAATACAAGGGTGCTGACATCAGCTTATTCCAATAAAAAATGGTTGATTTAACTAGTTTTTACACTTTTTAGGATATTTTTTCTGTATTTATTTAGCTCAAGCCATAATTATATTTATAAGCCCCTCTATTAATGATTGTCGTTGAATATTACCCCTTAGATTGTTTTCACTTGAGCAGAATAGAGGATGCTGGTTATTTCTACTTTCTATGTAGTCTAGTTTTTGTATTGCTTTACTACAGTCTGTCCCAAATGAGAGTTAGTGCGTTGACAGCATAGGAAAAACTAGCAAATGGGGAGGGGAGCCAATGAGAGCTCGAGATTTTCCCGGACAAAAGGTCGAGCCAACTAGACAAAGATAAATGTTTTTTCCCTCTGAGAGGTTGGCCAATCTGTGTGTCACTCAATTTCCCATGCTGTCAACACACTAACTCTCGTGACAGACTGTAAGTGCACAGTTATCAGTGATTACTTACTACTAAATTGGCAATACTTAAATTATTTAAAAAAAAAAAAAAATCAATTACTAATTAGATTAAAAATCAATTACGTAATTAGTATCGCCTTCCTGATGCTGATGTTAATAAGGTCTTAGAAAAAGAAAGTTTATGTTTATGTATTAAAATTATGGTCCATAAATAGAACTTTTTAATCCTAATCAACTCGACGCCATTGAAAAAGTAAATGCCTAAGCCTATGTTAACTTTATTTAGCATATTTCTTAATAAGTTCGTTGTTTTGACTAAGATGTTGTGGAAATCAACCTAATGAATGGTTTGTAACACTTGTTGAAAGAAAACACTTGTTTTCTTTTAACAAGTGTTACAAACCATCCGTTATATTTCTTAATTTTGTTTTTTAATTCAGCTAAAATTTAATTTATTTCCAGGGAGGTGGAGGGTAGGGAGAGAGCTTTACAAATGGAAATGGACGCTCTCAAAGCAGATTCACAGAAGCAACTCGATGAATTATCTTCCAAATTGAAGAAAACTGAAACGGGTTTAACTGAATCTCAAAAAACTGTTTCAGAACAGTCCGAGAAATTGAAGATACTTCAAAACGATTTCGAAACTGCATCTCAACAACTTCAAGCTCTCAAGTTGGAACTAGAATTTAAAATATCCACTCTTCAAACAGTAGAAAATTCCAACATCAATTTAAAAACTGAATACGACAAGTTGACTAATGAAATGACTTCTCTTAAAGAGAAATTATCCTCAGGAGATAACACAATTGCTTCTTTAACTACACAACTGAACTCATTCAAAGAAAATGAAAAGAATGTGAACGAAAAACTATCTCAGTTTGAAATGAAATGTTCAAGTGCTGAAACTTTATCTGCAGAACACAACAAATTAGTCGAAACACATCAATCGCTGACAAATTCATTCCAAGAATTGAAGAATAAATATGAAGAATCTGAGAAAATGTTAAGTAAAATTAAATCAGATTATGCTGACAAAGAGAAGCTCATGTCTTCCTCTGAAACCGAACTAAAGACGAGTTTGGAACAAACTAAAACTGAAAACAATCAACTGAAAACTAATTTTGAAAGTTCTCAGAAGAAAATAACCAGTCTTGAAAGTACAATTCAAGAAAAAGAAGTTAATTTAACAGCACTTACATCTGAACTGCAAGGTAACATTTATTATTTTTAAAAATAAAAATAAGTAGTATAATACATGTTGAATTATGAAAATAATTGTCGGAGGAGAGCAAATTGAACTTAAGTTTAATAATTAATCGAACGAATAGCGTGGACTGTATGTATCCAAGTGGTTAGCGTACTTGCAACTCCACCTTAAATCAAGTTCAAACTGGGATTGGACACAATCACCAACTCCCCCAAGTCTTTGTGTAATGCCGATCAAAGGACACGCGAGAGTTCTAATTTTTTTCCCCGAAAAATGTTCTGTCCAATAGGTTCCTTTACAATTCAGAATTAATAAAAACCATCAAATTAACACTTCCTATAATTGTAGTGAAGTCTGAACTTAATATTTGTTTTCTGAGTAGAGTAAATCAACAGATAGTGAACAAGCAAAATCTTGGAAATGGTCCCCCTCCATGCATACGTTTTATCGGGATTATTCTCAGAAATATACGACTTATAAGACGTCTTTGTTTACCTCGAAAGGAAAGAAAATTACGTTATTACGAAATTCTGGGATTTCTACTGTAAATAGAATAAACCCTTGTTAATTCTTAGTGCGAAGGCTTCAGCAAGTTGACTGATAGACAATAGTTTCCCAAACTATTTTTTTTTGGTGAAATCCCATGTAAAGAAGGATTTGAAGTCTGGAGTTTCGCTTCCACTACTGGAAGCATTTTCAAGGCAGTGGTGCTTAGTGATGTTAACTTTAAAGCAACACCAAGATATTCTGAAAACTGGAGAGAGGAGCGGTAAATTTAGACTTTTTTTCTGGAACATAGATTGCACCTGGATTTCCAGGGGATTCTGCCAGTGAGATTAATCCTTTGTCAGGATGGTGCAATGGGGCTGGTGCTGCCTTCTTCGGTGTTCCATTGTCGTGTGGGTGATGTTTGAAGTCAGGAAGTGACACACACACATCACCCATTCGAAAAAGATTATTTAGGACACTGATGAAGGCAGCATCTACCCAATTGCATCATCCCTACAAAGGCTCTCCACTCGTCAATATATTTTAATTGTTGCTTTAAGTTAACATCATGATGAAGTACACTCCTAAAGATGCTTCCAGTAGTTGAAGTGAAACATTTGACTTCAAATCCTTTTTGATGAAAATTTCACTCAAAAACCATGTTATGTAGGACGATTTTTTTAAAATATCAGTTGGTGACAGATTTTAAAAAATAACCCTTGAAGAATAATTATCTGTCAAACAACGTCTCTTTATATATCTGTATTCAGTATATGATTAAGTAAAAAGTATGAAATATTTCTCTATCCTCAAATATTAGGGCTTAATATTTAATGTTTTCTTAAAAGATGGAAAGTAAAAAAAAAAAAAAAAAAAAAAAAAATAGTCATAATATTTTACATTAAATAAATCAAAGACTTCAATAAATCATCATCTATTTATTATTTGATTCACCAAAAGTACATAGTTATTAGTTTACTAACCAGAAAGGTGAAACAAAAAAAAAAAAAATAAATAAATGTCAGTTGCATGAAGTTAAAATAATTCTGTTTTACTTCTATATATTTGTGTTTGAATGTTATTATTATTATTATTTTTATGTTATAATCAATATACATCACATATCTGAAATTTAAATACAAAATATTCAATGTGTTTATATTTATAAAAATTATCTAAAGTTGTTTTTGGTCAAAGTCCGCTCAATGTTTCTATTTTCTTCCTTATTTTTAAGAGGAAGAAAGTCGGTTGATTATATTTCTCACTTATTTCATTTTATAATACGTTTTATTGCTTTTTCTCATGATATTGGTAACCACATCTGTCATTATCTTGTACTTATCATCTCTTTTATTTCTGTATTCAGCTCTGAAAGAGAATAACAATGCATCTACAGTGAAAGATGAGGAGCTAAAGACAGCAATCAATAATAAAGTGAAAATTTTAGCATCTTCTGGCTGTTTTGATGTTAAACTTTTACCGGAAGGAAAACCTGTTTTGGAAACTGTGGTATGTTAATTTTTCTGGATTATTTATTAAATTCATTTACAATTTTCTAAAATCGCATTAATTTATTATAGTTTATAAAAGTACAGTTGTTTCAATTAATTGAAATGTCTGAAAATTATAGTCAAGCTATTATATTGATAGCAAATTCTCTTTAATGTTCTACATAAAAATGTGTTTAAATTTTATTAAGCGCCCTGCACACGATCAATAGTATTGTCAATAATATTATTGAAAACGCTATTGTCAATATGTAATTTAATAACAAATTTTCATCAATACTGTTTTTTATATCAATACCAACTCTGCACATGGTCAATAGTATTGACAATACTTTTGTGTATTGACAATACTATTGACCGTGTGTAGGCCACTTTATGAATTATTATTAATTTGGATTTTATTCTTAATTTTATATCTATGTTGTTAATTAGATAATTACTTTATTAAAAATGTTTTTTTATACTTTTTAATGCACATTCTTTTGGTTTTAGACTGCAGTTTTCGAGGGATTTAATAATGAGGTTTCTAGATTGAAGAAAGATCTCTCTGTTAAAATGTCTGAAATTGAATCCTTGTCCACTTCTGAAAAAGGTTCGGCTGATAATTTACTGGTAATGCAGAAAAAACTTGAAGAATCCGAGAATAAGTTAAAAGGATTTGCTAAACAAGTCGAGGAGTTGACCAATAATTTAACCAAGCAAGAAGAAATCACCGTAAAGAATCTAGAAGAGAAAGATAAATTGTATAAACAATTAGAAAACGAGTTTGCGGAAAAAGTGCATAAAGTAGAAGAATTAACTTTGCTTGTTAAGAACAACAGTAACAACTTACAGTGCATGGCTGAACTTGAAAGTACGGTGTCAAGTTTGAAAGAAAAGCATTTAAGTGAAAGTGAAAAGTTAAATACTATTCTCGAGAGCACTAAATTAGAAAATTCCAAACTAAAGGAGGATATGATCC
Source organism: Gerris buenoi (assembly GCA_001010745.2). NCBI lineage: Eukaryota > Metazoa > Arthropoda > Insecta > Hemiptera > Gerridae > Gerris > Gerris buenoi. Next base: position 163,335 of record KZ651571.1, on the reverse strand, counting down.
TGTTGAATCGTACGACCAAAGATTTGGAAGCAAAACTAGCTAAGGCTCAAGAAGAGACTGAAACTCTGAAAACGCTTACTTCTCTGATTAACAAAACGGACAATAAACCGAGAGATAATAAACCGGGTGATGTCAATTCAAATACATCTGAAGATAGAGAATTCTACGAGACTCAAGTCAAGTTTTTGAATTCCATCATATTCGATCAACAGAATAAAATTGATCTTTTAAGTGCAAGAATTCAGGAATTCGAGTCGTATGGCTTTGAGGAAAATAGGTATATATTTGTAATAACTTTATTTTCTCTAATAAGGGCTTATAATCTCATTATCACATTAACAATCATTCTAATTGATTTATTTTATTATTTATTTTTTTAGCAATGGTGAGGAAAGAAGAGTAAAACGCAAGGCAACTGAAAGAGCTCCTAGATTATTCTGTGATATTTGTGACGAATTCGATCTTCATGATACTGAAGACTGCCCCCAACAAGCTTCCAGTGATTCCCCGCCCCGCTCTCTTAACACTCATAAACCTAAGGTCAAACCACCTCCAAGAGCTTACTGCGAAATCTGTGAAAGTAAGTTTACTTTCCTCTTTATTTTGTGATTAGCAGTTTATTAGTAAGCTAACACTTTCACTGTTATGGAAGAGTTAACCAGTTTGGCATAGATACTTGTTGGGGGTTTAAATGTTATATTATATTATAATGAAGCTCTAGGTCTTCCGGTGTGAACATGTCTCAAAGGGTGTACGTCCCAACGTTTCGCTCCTAAAGCTAGAAGCATCTTCATGGCTGTTCATGGTGTCATAGTTTTAAGACATGCGTGAACTCCTAAACCTAGTACACTATGAACACCCCTGAAGATGCTTCCAGCAGTAGGAGCAAAACGTCGGGCTATATACCCTTGGAGACGAGAGAACTTCATTATAACTGTAACCGTGGAAGATAACCTTAAAGTGATGTTATATATTGTTTATCAATTTAGTTCCAAGACAACTGAACAAGTTCCTATTTAAATTAATGAACTGATGAAAACTATCTGCAAACCAAGCATCTTGTAATGCTTAATATACATCCTTAAATTTATTCAATTATAATTGCACAGTGGAAGAGTTACTAAATTGAATTTTCTTCTTTGCATAAATAATTTATTTGTTTTCTCTCCCACACTATTACAAAATGCACCATTCTAATTTTTTGTTATTTGTTTTAGTGTTTGACCACGAAACGGGCGAATGTCAAGATAATGATACGTACTAAAAAATTACATCTTATTTTCTTCTGAGTTCTTCCCACCTCATTTGATTTTAATAATTTAGATTTTTTTTTTCTACATTTTTTAATCATGTGATTAGGTAATTTTAAATATCATAAGTCTAAATAATAAATAAAATACTCCAATCAAACTAAACCTTCCAATAGATTTTATTATGTATACATATATATTTATTAATCTTATGAAGTAGAAACTTCGATAAAAATGTGCTAGGATCTGTGTTACACATTTATTTACAGATTAATGGACGTAATTGAATTCATTCTCTATAATCCATCTATAATAACTAGTGTTATTATGGTGTAATATTTAATTGCGTTATTTTTTAAACTAAAACAAACTTATTTTGTTTCCAGTTTTTAATTTTTATTTCTTAAAAAAAAGTTTGATAAGGACATTGATAGATGCAACACTGTGACTGAGAATTTTATGTGTGCTTCTGTGGATGGTTTAATTTTAATTTTTTTTAAAGAATAATAAAACTGTATAATTTTGTAAAGTTTACATTTTTTCCCTGTCAGTGCTTTGACCTTAGAAAACCAGAAACTGAAGGATCCATAGTAGATTCCAGCAAGTGAGGTGCATTTTATATCTTTCTTCAACAAATTTTTGAACAAAAAAAAGGGGCTTTTTATTGTCTGACCAAAATTTTAAGGGGGGAGGGGATTGCAAAACAACATGGATAAGGAAAATTATCTTACCAATGTATTTGTTTGCAATAGTTGACTAAATGAAGAATTCTTGATAGAGAATTCATTAAATAAACTATTGGTAAATAATCTCTGACTTGAGTCTTTGAATTGATCAGCATCTAAAACACAATTTTCTTTGACGTTTAACCCTCTGTGTTTAAAATGGATTTTTAATGTAAGGTAGTTGGGATAGGTCTCATCTCTTAAATCCTGTCCTGTGATAGATATGTTTTAGCTCTGGGGGGCAGAAGAAATTTCCGTCACTTAAAATACGACATGAAAGATGTGATTAAACAGGAGGTCTATAGGTTTTCATTATTAGTACAATATTTTGACGATAGGAGCGCTGAAGTTTCAATAAACAACATGCAAAATGCTCTTAAATATTGTGCCAGGAAGTTAGAATATAATAGGAGGTAGATTGGTTTTTCACTTGTATTCATTGTAATACTATATTTCTCCGATAGAAGTTCTAAATTTTATATAAAATGATATCAGATATGAGATCGGACCAAATAGTTATCAAAATGGATTAATGTTTTATCATTTATCACCTTAAGATCAATTTGCCATATCGATTAAAAAAAATGTATACCGATTTTCTCCACTTCATGGAAAAATATTGAAATGCTGATTTGTGGATTTAATGCCCAAAAACATATCCATGATTCTCCTGATGTTTCTCCCTGAAATGGAGAAAATTAGCTTTTTTTTTATTTGAAGTACGGCTGAATTCAAGTAAATTAAGGAATATTCTTCTACTTTATTTACACAAGTAAATAAGTTAGAGAGAAGATATCGATTTAATTAACTTATATTTTTTTTTAAAAAAAATATACATAATATTAGATGCAAATTAATTTCGTACAATGTCACCTCTGTCAAGTCTAATCTTAATTTTTAATTGTAAATGCCTATATCTAAATTTTTGATCAATGGATGGCCAGTATCTAAACAGAGTTTATTTTTTAACGACCAGAGGTGTAGCATAGGGACAAAATCAGTTTTCGAGCGTCCTCCGTCGATTTTGTAAGCCATATTGCTGCTGTTAAAAAAAAGGTCGCCCAATTTTATTTGGTTCCCCTATGATGCTGCCCAGGGACANGTGTAGGATACCGTCTGATTTATCTTCAGTTTTTTCTTCACTTGGTTCTAAAAGTTGTCTAATAAAATTTACAAAATCGTTGTAAAAGAGAGTTCGGATGCGTAGACTTTTTATCTGTGTGAAAACTTGTCCAAACTGCGCAGTTAACACAATTTAGCGCTCAAACATGACGTGACACGAGATAAACTGTGCAGATAATAGGAAGGTGTGTAGCCCCCTTAAAATGTCAACTAATGTTAATAAATGTCTTAGGACGCCTAAGCTTTAATAGTAACTGTTAATTTACACCTGGCCAGTACATAACTGTGTAAATTTACCCTTGTCTATAGTAGTTTCATAATTAGAATTGATTTGGAAAGTCAAGGAAAAGTGAAATAAATATGGATTAGAGATAAAACAGAAATAAAAATTGAGCAGAGATCCTATGAGTGGTCGAGATTGTGTCATCTGACCTTCTAGAAGTCAAAATCTCGAGTTCTCATCAACTCTCTTTTCAATTTTCCGCTTCTGTCAAAATCAATTCTAATTGTAAGACTAGTATAATCACCCTTATTAATCTGCCTATAACTTTAATTAAAAATATTGACAAATGATTACATAGTTCCTCTAACAACTCTTCTCCTAAACATGGCTTATAGAGAATTTAAATAAAAAAATGTTTTAACTAATCTCCATTAATCGAAGTATTAAAATGTGTATCACATTTCCACAAATAAATTTAAAATTAATGTAAAAATATAATGATTATTTATTTGATGTTTTTTTTTTTAATTAGAAATTCTTGCCTAATATTTTTTTTTCAATTTAAGTAGAAAAAAGTAACTTTAAAATCTTGTGGTCATCTAGTCTTCCTCTGAATTTCTTAATTACATTGTATTTAAACAAACAAATAATTAATTTATTGAAGTATATTTTAACTACAATAATTCTATTTTAATGAAGTACATTCAGTTTTGATTTGCTCATTAATTTTAATTTGTTTAATTTATTTATTGGTTTAATTTATTTCACTTTGTTATAGCATGTGATATATTCAAAAAAAAGTTCTGTTAATTTTTCGTGACTAAATTATTTAATTCAGTTATTAACTTAAATCAACTAATTAAACATTTTTAAACGTTAATAATTTCTTAAGATTTAATCTTTAAAACATTTAATTATATTTAATGATATTATGTTTAATTTATTTATTTTAATTGTTAAGTTAACTCTTAAGTTTTTTATGTTGTATTTTATTAATCTGTTAATGTTTTTTTGGTGTTATTAAAATAGTATTAACTCCTGTAAGCTTAATCTCTATGTTAAAACATGGTACCTGTGATAGTTTATTTCATTCATTATTTATTGAAGTCAATGAAATTAAACTAATTTTTTTGTATTAAGTAGCATTTAGATTAAAAAAACAACTTTTTTTTGTCGTGTTTCAAAAACATTTTTAAGCAATGTCATTAGCAATATTATTATCCACTTATCATTATTATATTTGAATAAAATTGGTTTTAGAACTGTCAATTGCCTTTTTTTACTTAATACCAGTATAAGGAAATAAAGTATAAAAAAATACAGCTTCTTCTATGGGAAANTCGGCACTTTTATAGAAAAGGGCCCCCCTTTTTCTTTTCAATCTAATATACTTTCTTACAACTTAATACACACTTTTTTAATAGAAAAGTGTGATATTCCTTTGTCCCAAAGCATATTGGACTGAATATCCCTTTGTCTTAATAGGTACTTAGACTAAGGTATATAAACTCTTTTGTATAAAAAACAAAAAGGGGGGCCCTTTTCTATAAAAGTACCATTTATTTCACTTTGTTATAGCATGTGATATATTCAAAAAACAGTTTTGTTAATTTTTCATGACTAAATTATTTAATTCAGTTATTAACTTAATTCAACTAATTAAACATTTTTAAACGTTAATAATTTCTTAAGATTTAATCTTTAAAACATTTAATTATATTTAATGATATTATGTTTAATTTATTTATTTTAATATTTGTTAAGTTAACACTTAAGTTTTTTATGTTGTATTTTATTAATCTGTTAATGTTTTTTTGGTGTTATTAAAATAGTATTAACTCCTGTAAGCTTAATCTCTATGTTAAAACATGGTACCTGTGATAGTTTATTTCATTCATTATTTATTGAAGTCAATGAAATTAAACTAATTTTTTTGTATTAAGTAGCATTTAGATTAAAAAAACAACTTTTTTTTGTCGTGTTTCAAAAACATTTTTAAGCAATGTCATTAGCAATATTATTATCCACTTATCATTATTATATTTGAATAAAATTGGTTTTAGAACTGTCAATTGCCTTTTTTTACTTAATACCAGTATAAGGAAATAAAGTATAAAAAAATACAGCTTCTTCTATGGGAAAAAGTTTTGGTACCAGATATGTAAAATATATACAAAAAAAATAACAGCTCCCATTTTTTCTTACCTGAAAATATATCTAGAGGCTCTGCTAAAATCAATTTATGCAATCAAATGGAGTTTATTCAATGGATTTTTTTATTTTGAAAATTTATTGGAACGAAGTTCCTTATGGCATGTTATAGTTCATTGGTTGTGGAGTTCATAGGACAAAGTTATCTGTCTAAGTTTCCACAAACAACACTCGTGTAAACTTAAGCTTCAAATTTAAAATTGAGATTTTGGGATAGGAAAAAATTGTAACCATCTATTCAATGAGACAAACAGCTTTTTCAAAACAATTTTTAGTTTTAAATTACAACAGTGACAATGCCATGAAATGTTAAAGATCCCTAAATCTGTTAAAGCAGACGTAAACGTTAAAATAGAGAAAACAAAGTTTTTACCTTTATCTCATCTTATGTTCTAACATAAAGATTTTAATAAAACATCATATGCATTGTCTAGTCTAAAGTACAACTGAAACAGGCATGTAAAGGGGGCTACACACCTTCAGTTTATATGCGCAGTTAAGTTTAACTGCGTAAAAATCCTTACGTTTATCTGAACTGACGGTGTGTAGGATACCGTCTGATTTATCTTCAGTTTTTTCTTCACTTGGTTCTAAAAGTTGTCTAATAAAATTTACAAAATCGTTGTAAAAGAGAGTTCGGATGTGTAGACTTTTTATCTGCGTGAAAACCTGTCCAAACTGCGCAGTTCACCCAATTTTGCGCTCAAACATGACGTGACACGAGATAAACTGTGCAGATAATCAAAAGGTGTGTAGCCCCCTTAAAATTTCAACTTGATACATGCAGAAGTTTTTGTGAAGTGAAGTGATACATTTTATTATTGTACACTCTATCACTCTACAACTATCAACTCGTCGTGATAGTCTACTTTCTCAATATTCAATTCATATTCAAATAAAAAAAACTGTCCTTTAAATTTTGACTTAACTCCACTAAGTACGAGTAGTTAGCATAGCAAATCTTTTAATTTTTTCCCTTTTCTAACTTCACCATGTAGTTAGCATCGTATACTTAGCAGTGTGATTTTGTAATTTATATTTAATGAAAAGCGTAAGGAACTTTGTTCCAACCTGGTGTCCTGTGACACAAACTCTTTTAAGTGTACCTATTTCCCTTCTAGGCAACTCTTGGATTCTCCATTATAAGCATCATAATTTAGAAATGAAGTTGACATTTATATGACTTTGACTTAAAAAAAAGACACATATCAAAAATTAAATCAAATTAAAAACAATTAAAAGAAAAATGAGGTGGAAATGGACACTCAATTTATTAGTCTAATTTTTACAATGCGATTTTATTTCTGAAGAATTTATGAGTGTTTTTTCCGGAACATCAAACGCAATGACCAGCAGCCCGATCATGGGAATGCAGGTGAAAGAAGGGAGGGATGGCGACGGTAAAATGATGCCTGGGTATTTCAAATATCCGGTCGAGAATTGGGGAGACTATTTGAAACTGTGTAAGGCCAAGTTTGAAGCTGACTTCGCAAAGAGAAGAGTGGGTCTCGAACATAAGCTAGAAGACTTTGAAAGACTCAATACATTGGGAACAGGAGCTTTCGGGAGAGTAATTCTTGTCAAAATTTCAGGTCAGGATGACTACTACGCTATGAAAGTACTCGATAAAGAGAAAATAGTCAAAACCAAACAGATTGACCACACTTTAGGTGAGAAGAGAATCCTACAGTCGATTAAATTTCCCTTCACTGTAAGTATGGAATTTTTTTTTATGGACAATTCTTATCTTTACCTCGGTATGCCTTTCGTCCAAGGTGGAGAAATGTTCAGCCATTTGAGAAGCCAAGGTAAATTTTCTGAACCCCTGACCAGATTTTACGCGGCTCAAGTAATTTTAGCTCTTGAATACCTTCACTTTTTAGAACTTGTTTACAGGGATTTGAAACCTGAAAATATCCTTATAGATAAAGACGGTTACATCAAAATTACCGACATGGGGTTCTGTAAACAGATCAAAGGTAGGACGTACACACTGTGTGGGACACCTGAATATCTCGCTCCCGAAGTCATCATGAACAAGGGCTACGGGTTCTCTCCAGACTGGTGGAGTTTAGGTATACTTATATACGAGATGTCAGCCGGTTACCCTCCATTTTATTCACACGAACCTATTCAAATATATGAAAAGATAGTTGCAGGAAAATACAGCATGCCTAAATCATTTTCAGACGACCTCAAGGATTTAGTTAAAAACATAATACAGACGGATTTCACTAAAAGATTCGGATGCATGAAACGCGGGGTGAACGACATCAAAGAACACATGTTCTTCCAAGGAGTCAAGTGGATGGATATTCTCAACAGGAAGGCAGAACCACCATTTAGACCCAAAATCAAAGGGATTGGAGATGTGTCCAACTTTGACAAGCTGGAAGACACTGCTCTTGTTATATCTTCTAGAGACAAATATGTAAAAGAATTCACTGATTTTTAAATATAAGGAATTAGAATAATTAAATAACTTTTTTATAATTAATGATGAAGATTACAGTTCATTAAAGTGTAAAAATGTTTCTGAAAGTGCTTACTAAAGATGTAGGTATAGATTTAGAACTGTCTCTTGGTAAGAATAGTCAGCAGTCTCTATATAAAGATGTTTTGAAATCCCTCTCTGTCCCTCGACGAGTATAACAGATGGGGATTACTTCTTTTTAACTGCTGTAACAGTACAATTAGGAGCTCTTCTTCCTCTTTCTCAAAAACACTTATGTAAAAAGAAGCTAAGTCTTGTGTAAAAAGTTCTACTAGGTTCAACATCCAGTACAAGTTAATGATAATGCTTGTCAGTCTCTATTCTCTGTCCCCCACAAACTCCAACATTTTTGTTCCCAAATCACTCAACATGTTAAAATTTTAAAAAATGTTTAGAATGATTTGAGTAAAAAACGTGTTTGTGAGGGATAGAAAACAGAGAGAGGGACAGACAAACAACATCTTTTATTTGTACTGGATGGATTAGATCTAGTAGAAATTACTTGGACAAGAAGATACTTTTTTTACGAGGGGTGTTGTGGGAATCTTCAAAAAGACTACTGAGAGATACCCACAAACCCTATTTCCAGCATGGAACCATTTACAAATTACTTTCTTGGCCTAGCATAGGTAGAGTTCCTTTCAACATGAAAATGTTTATGGCTTGGGGAAGAATAAATGTGTTACCTAAAACACAACATGAAAAAAGAGACGCTTTTTTTTTTTTTTTTTTTTTTTTTGGGGGTTTTAGTCCCGTTCGACTGCTGAGGCCATTACAGGACAGGGGTTATCCGTCCACTTTACTCATCTACTCGATGAGATCATTAGTGTGAAACATGTCTGACCCCTCCAGGATTCGAACTCACACCGGAGTTTTAGACCTTTATATTTAAGAGACGCTCTTAAATATAGTACTAGGAAGTTAGGATATAAAACAGGGGGAGACATAGCTAAACCTATATCACAACTTTTTATGCGAGACGGCGTTTTGTTACATAAGTGTTTCAGTTAGGATTAGTGACTTTTAAACTACTTTCTAATATCCAAACTTAAGCTCTAAACAAAGTTAATATTTTCAAACTATTTGAGGGATCCAAGTTAGATTTTGCCAGTGATCTCTCTTGAACCAAATCATAATTATCAAAATTACTGATAAATTTATCAGAGATGTGAAATTTCCATATTAATAATCACAATCACAATGTTTGTGTTTTAAGCCAATTTAATTATTTTTGAAACTTTTGCTTGCTAATAAAAGACAGGCTTAGGCCTTGAGTAAGATACAAGCGGTGGGCAGCAGAGTAGTAAGTGACACTGGCTACAATAAGAGCCGTTTCCAGCCATGTTTACTTGATGAGAGTTTTAAATCAACTGTAAAGTCTGAGCAGTGAGTAAAAATGAATGTCTGGACTAAGCAGTGAGCGGCAAGCATCAACATTATTCGCTCTGACGCTCGAGCTTGTCGTAGCGTCACCTCTCTGCCGCCCACCACTTGTATCGCAGCCGAGTCCTTTGTTTATTAACTCAAAGAAATTCAATAGGAAAATAAAAAGACTCATAGAACCAACATTTTAACTTTATTTCCCTAAAAATAAAATAACCATGGACATTCTTTTTAATAAATAAATCAAACAAAGAAGAAAAATAGTTTATTATGTTACTAGGCTGTGAAGTGAGTTTTTTCTTATCGCGGCAATTACATTTACTCAATATTTGGAAATATTGCCAAGGCAAAGAAAAAACACTTCACAGTCGTGTAGCATATGCTATTTTTTCCGAGGTAGCAGACATTAAAAAACATTAAATATTAATCAATATAATAATAACAAATATTAGTTCAAACTTAAGATTAAAAAAAAAAAAAGAAACCTTAAAAAGAGGTTACACTATAAGAAAAGATAAATAAAACGCATTGACATCTAGCGGAATTCTATCGTACTAAGGCCATTTCAGTAAGAAAATAGCGCTCCTACGGAAGTTTTGATAAGCTCTTATAGTACAATAAAAATTTTTTGCGTCCTAGGACGTAAAAAAATTTTTCTTTACTGCCAGGAGTAAAGAAAAGATTTTTTAAGTCCACGTAATGAAAAAATTGATTTCAGCTTTGTTTTTTAGGCTGTAAAGTTACTATTTCACAGCCTACCTCGGAAAAAAGTTATTTACACTTGTGGATAGCTTATAAAAATAAATATCAAACTGAACCTAACTCTTTTATACTTTGAAACCAACTAAATATGAGATTATATTTTTGATACAAGTCCTCTATTAAAGTATGTTAAATTTAAGTTATAAAAAGTTTAAGAATAGAAGAATAAATAATACAATGATTACCTTGTTACATAAGAAGTGGAATCATTGACATGATAAAAACGAAATTTCACATAAGCCAAAAAAAAAAGAGTAAAATTGATTTTACTATTTAGCCAAAATAGACGATTGCATTTAGGTACTTTTTTACTTTAACACCCCTTTTGGCCCTTTGGTTCTAAACAATAGTCTGCCCTACAAAAGTCTCAAAGGTTTGTGTGTTTGTCTCCCCAAGACATTGAGACTTCTAGGGAAGTTTTATATTTAATATTCCTTTGAATTTTAACAGTTGATTAGACTAAGGGATATGATCACAATTATATACACAAGTATGATATTCCTTTGTCCCAAGGTACATTGGACTAAATATCCCTTTGTCTTAATAGTAATTTAGGCTAAGGAATATATACTACTCTGTATATGTTCCTTTTTCTAAATAAATTTTAACACAAAGGTAAATTAGGGGCGTTCTTAAGTAAAAAAGTACCTGCATTTTGTAATTAATATTTTTAAAATTAAGAAAAATAATATTTATACTTGTAAATTGTAACATGCTCTGTGAAAGGAACTGATTTCAAATATTTAATATAAATATAATTTATACTTTATTAACTTGCAGTCCAAAATATTATTAATCTATTGAATAATTTTAACAAAACAAGTAAGTTAATTAGTTTTACAACACTAATTAACGATTATATAAATTTAGTTCATTAACTGTTTCACTTTTTGTTCAAAGTTTTGTAAGTTTATTTCATCATATTCATTATGAAGTAATTTTATACTATTAACAATGTTTTAAACTCAATTTCTAGTAATATAAACAAGATTTGTGCATTTATAATCAGTAGATATTATTTACAAAGATAAAAAAAAGTTATGAATTTTTAAATTTTCTAATTTTGGTCATATTTTAGTATCATTTAATAATTTTTCTATCTCGCAATTTTATATTAAATTAGCTTTCATAAGTAACGGTATTTGAGTCAAGAGGGGGGGGAAAAAAAACAAAAAAAAAACATGTGGTGTTGCGGGACACCCGGTAGGAACGAAGTTCCTTACATTTTTCATTAAATATAAATTATAAAATCACACTGCTAAAGACATATACATTGCTAACTACTACTTATTTTCACCGTGACATTTTTGACATAACAAAAATAAAGAAAACAAGTCAAGTAACAGGGTTCCATAATAACATTTTTCCCCGTCTATTTGAAGCTTACGTTTACGTGAGTATTGAGTGTGAAAGCTTGGGCAGATAACGTTTTCCAACGAACTCAGCCTGGGCACTGGTAAAATGAACATGTGTACAAATTTCAACTAACTCAGTGATCTTTTACTCAAGTTATCGTCATCTGTAGATTTCGTGACGGATTTTGCGTGACGGTGATTTCGTGACGGTTATTTTGTGACGGTGATTATGGTCGTTTTTTGGATTCACTCCCGGGCGCCAGTACGTGCCATAAGGAACTTCGTTCCAAAAATTAGTTCAACCCAAAAATAATATTCACAATAATAATTTGTTTATTCACAATAATTTTTGTAAAGGAAAATTAATTTAATTTATGAAGATTTCAGATTTCAACAACTAAAATTTATTATTATCTACAAAAAAAAAATGCATTCATTCAGCACATAAAAGACTAAAAACAAAAGATTTTAAATACAAGGCTGGGATGATATAGGATAAAGAATATTCCATAAGAATATGGATAAGAATATTTAATATGACAGCACACTGCCATAGCTTTCACAACTCACATTCTTGGCCTCCGCCACATAATAAGGTTAAAGCCTCGCCCAGAACTTTGGTCTCAGCGTATGACCAGAAGCTTTAACAAAAATCGGCCTAAGTCGGTAGTCGATTAAAATATCTCACAGGCGAGTCTTAAAAGAACGTGCAATTTCGTTAATTTCACATTTAAAATGTTTCACTTGGACGAGTCTTGAAACGCAAATTTTGTTTCCCGATGTCAATATCAAAGAAAATTTACTCTACCGCAGCTAAAAAAGTTTCACTTCAATAATAACATTAAACAGCTTGGTGTAAATGACCAGAGTTGACCAACGACCAACATCAAACAAAATATAATTATAAATAATTTAAGATTAAACAGTTCATAAACAATACCTCCTGCATTAAAAATATTGTATTTAAATAATAGTAATTCATATTTTAGATTTTTCTATATTCTATTTTTATTTAATTTGTGTAAGGAATGATTAAAATAAAAAAAAAGTATTGGCTATATCAGTCTTATATCACAATATACTATTCATAGTGGGTTTATATGTAATAATTAATACAGACAAATAAGAAATTATAATTGCCTATTAGTATTCATTGATATTTTAAAGTTATTAATGTTTTAATCATAGAATACTTTTTATTTTTTAAGCATTAATAAATAGTTATAGGAATTACTAATTTTAATAATATAAACTCTAATTGTGAAGCAGTATGTACATTTGGTCTTAGTGTTTTATTTTTGGAAAACATTGCAGATTTTTTTGTTTTAATAACCATCTTTTATTTTACTAGAATCAATTTTATAATTATTAAAATTTTATTTGTAGAGTAGTCTTGTTTAAATGGGAAAAAATGTTGAAAATTAGTAATTTTTTTTTTTTTTATTTGGTCATTCATAAGGTTATAGAAGATGAACAGTTTCTAAAGAAGTTTGATGATTAACTGATCTTTATTCTATTGGAGAACGTCAGCTGTTCAGGGATTGCATTAATATAAGTAGAGATAAAATATGGAGTCATGGATCCAGACGACAAACAAATTTTACACTAAACTTAACTCTAGCAACCATAATATGTTTAATCCTCAAAGGGGTCATACTATACTCTAGTAAACATAATATGTTTAACCCTAAAGGAGTCATACTATACTCTAGTAAACATATTATGTTTAACCCTAAAGGGGCCATACTGTACTCTAGTAAACATAATATGTTTAACCCTCAAGGAGTCATACTCAACTCTAGTAAAAGTAATATGTTTAACCCTAAAGGAGTCATACTATACTCTGGTAAACATATTATGTTTAACCCTAAAGGGGCCATACTGTACTCTAGTAAACATAATATGTTTAACCCTCAAGGAGTCATACTCAACTCTAGTAAAAGTAATATGTTTAACCCTAAAGGAGTCTTACTCAACTCTAGCAACCATAATATGTTTAACCCTTAGGAGCCACTCTCAACTCTAGTAAACATAATATGTTTAACCCTCAAAGGGCTAAAAAAAAAAAGGCTAAAGGCTCAAAGGGCTCAGCTATAGTAGACATAGCTACCCCCCTAAAATTCCCTAAAAATCACCTGTGATATTGGAAATAGTAAAAACAAAATTTTAAAAACATGCTTATTATTATTAGGCTGTTACTCAACAAATTAAGGAGGTAACAATATTTTCTATTAACCTACTAGGGTTGAGACAAAAAGATAACTAAATTATTGGAAAATGTATGCATAAACATAATATGAGTAAAGGTAAACATAGCTACGATCGAGCATCAGGGGATACTTAATTATTTTAAGGCGAGCATTAAAGGGTTAAAAAAAAGAAAAGAGTGGCCAGAAGATATATTCAACATAAACATTTATTTTATATTTAGTTTTTGTAAAACCACGGTAAATATTAATGGTTTGAACACAAATCACAATAAAACTTAAGTCAATAGCTTAGAGGTTTTGAACATTTTTTTACATCAATGGAAGCATATCTTAGACTAATTTCTTATGTACGAGGCAAGGTTAAAAAATAAGGGCGGAGAGGAAGTATAAAAAGCGATAGGCAATACAGATTGGTATGAGCATGCACAGTAGTGTTAAGTGAACTACCAAAAAATTAAAACAAATCCAGTCTAAAAAAAATATCATGGCAACTATATTTGGGACCAAAATGGTGTGGTTTTTATTGATTTTAAGTAACCTGGAACAACAATTGTATCATAAGTCTATTGTAACACTCTAAACTGCATTATGCCTTTCAAAACCGATGGCGGGGAATGTTGAGATCAGGAATTTTTCCCTTTCAGGATAATGCACAGCTACATCCATTTTTCTCAGAGGACCTGAGAAAAATTAAAACATTTCGAAAGATTTTTATCATGCCCCTTATAGTCCGGATGTTGTACCCAACATTTATTGGGCACAATATCTCTTCCTACACTTTTAACCACCCACGCTTATTTTTTAACCTCGTATTATTAATATTTCTTAAATTGTTTTTGTAAGACTGGACATATTTTGTAAAACTTAAAAAAAATGGGCACACTTAAAATATTATGTTTCCGGGATCCTAATATCTGATCAAACAACTTAAAATTATGAAATAATAATAAAACACATTAGGGACAAAAGAGAGACATCCATTTATAATAAATACATGGTATAATACAAAAAATTCACAAATAAACTTAACAAAGAGCAAATAACAACCTACACCTTCACATAAACAGTAAGAAAAAATAGTTTAATTAATTTTTAAATACAGAGTTTTTCCTTAAAATATTAAGAGGCTGTAATTCTACTTAAAAAAGGTAGTAATTAATGAAAAAGAGTAAATATGATTTTTTAAAACATTTATATTCTATAATGCATTGGAATATAAAATTTTGAAGGTTTAGAAGTGGCTAATTTAAACTTTACGTTTAACCTCATGTATTTTAAGAAATAGTCTACTTTAAATTAATTTTGAAATTATATTTAATGAAGTATCTCATGACTAAATCTTAACTAAAAGGCATAAAAAATCCTTTCAAATATACTCTTAAAATAGTTAGAATTACAGCCCGAGGAAAGCGATATACACAAAAACAAAATTTAATTATAAAAAAAATTATTCTTGTGAATGATCACAGCGCTACCTTTCGGTAAGCATTGAAGCTTAAATGATGCTTTACATACAAGTAACATTGTCACAATGCTTACTTCAGTAAATTTTGAAGCTTGAATGATGCTTTACATATAAGTAACACTGTCACAATGCTTACTTCAGTTTCCTTCAGTAAGCTTTGAAGCTTAAATGATGCTTTACATATAAGTAACATTGTCACAATGCTTACTTCAGTAAGCTTTGAAGCTTAAATGATGCTTTACATATAAGTAACACTGTCACAATGCTTACTTCAGTTTCCTTCGGTAAGCTTTGAAGCTTAAATTATGCCTTATATAATATAAGTAACATTGTCACAATGCTTACTACAGTTTCCTTCTGTAAGCTTTGAAGCTTAAATGATGCTGTACTTATAAGTAACATTAATTAATCAATTATACCTAATATTAATCTACATAATAAAGTAATGTAGTTTAAAAATAGGTAGAGTAAACATAAATTCATTAAGAGTAAAATAGGAAATAACTTACATCATAAAATTGGAGGTTAAGCTTTGATATCTTAAGAACTTAAAAAAAAACACAAAGGTGAAATAAAAGTATCTATTTAGCAAAATTTATTGTGTACAGACAGACAATGTGTGAGCTACATTCGACAAACCATCCAAATTATAATCTACCACATCAATTTCATTAAAATCGGAGTAGTTTTTTAAGATATGGTGGTTTGCAAGAATCTCTTAATGACATACGGACAGACCAAAACAAGACTCCCTGGTGTCTAAAACAGATTTCTGAGAAGAATTTATGTAATCGGTGTACTTNATGCTTGTAAATTCTTCGTTTTTATGGCAACACGGCGGGCCACATAAAATCGGCCCGCGGGCCGTAGGTTGGGCACCCCTGGTTTAGGTCAATGGAAGTAAAAAGAACAGATAAATCGACTAAACTTTTATACTCTTAATTGTATTTATATTACCATCAATGAATTTAAAGGACTGCTTGTTATAAATTTTATTTTATATTTAGTTATTTGTCAATATCTAGTAAAAATAGGATTTGATGGTTTGACTACTTATGTAATTATCAGTTCCATTAAAATATTAATTAAAAAAAAAGTGCTGGATTTAATTTTTATATCTATTATAATACAATATATATTTAAGTAGATTCAAACCCAATTTCATAAATATAAACAAATGAATTTAAAATTACAAAAATTAAATAATATTAAGAAATTATATACATAAATACTAACTTAAATATATATTGTATTATAATAGATATAAAAATTAAATCCAGCACTTTTTTTTTAATTAATATTTTAATGGAACTGATAATTACATAAGTAGTCAAACCATCAAATCCTATTTTTACTAGATATTGACAAATAACTAAATATAAAATAAAATTTATAACAAGCAGTCCTTTAAATTCATTGATGGTAATATAAATACAATTAAGAGTATAAAAGTTTAGTCGATTTATCTGTTCTTTTTACTTCCATTGACCTAAACCAGGGGTGCCCAACCTACGGCCCGCGGGCCGATTTTATGTGGCCCGCCGTGTTGCCATAAAAACGAAGAATTTACAAGCATTCAGAGAATCTAAAATATATTAATAACAACAACCTAACAACAAATGAAATGCACAAGGACCACTTTGAGAAATGTTACAAAAACGGAGATCTGTTGCCATTCTACAGCGCCTTGCCCAATGAAGATTTCAAAAACTTATTTGCTCGTACCATGTTCTCAGTGTTTGGCTTGACCTATGTTTAGGAACAAACATTTTCAAAAATGAATTACAGTAAATCAAAATTCCGGTCTTCTCTCACAGATGAACACTTAAAATCGTTATTAATGATCGGTACAACCAAGTTTGAGCCTAAGTGGAAAGACATTGCACTTGTACTTAGCAAAGCAGTTTCAACCATCTCACTGAAGCTAAGTTATACAAACTTGATATTCTGATTGATAACTTTGTAAAATGAAAGACTAACTTTTTTGTAATTTATACTGTTATTGTTGTATTTTTATACTTGTGTACAATCATTTTAATGTATATTTGAGTGTTTTATTTTCTGCAAAGTAAAACTAGGCTATTAAAAGAAAAAAAACTTTATTAACATGGTGTTTCAGCTAAAACCAAAACGGAAAAATTGACCTTCTAGGAAGCATAAAAACGTGTTTTATGAGGGTAAAAATTCTAAAATTTTCTGGGGGAGGACCCTTCCCCAGAAAATTTGACAATGTGGCCCTTGATTAAAAAAGGTTGGGCACCCCTGACCTAAACAATGGCTTGAGGTCATTACAAGGCTGAGGCATCTACAGTCTATAAAATTAGAGTTGGCACAATCGAAGGCGGGAAATAACAAACGTGGAGGTACTTTTGGGGGGAAAATCAGTGTTGCCATGTTATTTTTATTTTTTTTTGTGGAACAGGGGTAGAGTAGAGCATTTTTTTCTGAAGTTGCATTCAACATGGGGGACCAATAGAATCGTTTCCCCAAAATTTTCCCGCCTTTTGATTGTGCCATCTCTAATCTTATAGACTGTAGTAATTTATCAATTTTTTATCATTAATGTGATAAAGTTTTTAAGAGTTTAACCAAGGTTAATGTTAGATGGACCATTTTCCAGGCAACACTTAAGAAAATTTGAAAAAAAAAAAAAAAATCTATCTCATATCCCTTTTTCATTACTTGTCCCCAATATGTAACTTTCTCCGTTACCAATTCAGTTATTCACTTTCCATACATCTACCATCAGGTTAGAGATTAAAATGTTATTAGGACATTTTGCCAGTAACTGGCATACCAAGGATTTTTATTAAGTTTTTATCTGCTTGCTTGCCAGCTACAGGCATACCATTTAACAAATCCACGTGCAAGTAGCTTGCATGTTGTTTTAAGGTGCGTTTACACCTGACATTTATTGCATGATATTTATGTCAGAAAGAAATCTCAGAAGTCTGAGATTTATGTTTCTACTCTCAGCTATAAGTGTCGACACTTCTATACCAACACATGTAAACACCGATTATTTGAAAATTCAAACTCCTCTTCGTACATTTATTGCAAATATAAGAAGTGTCAGACATATATCTCCGACATAAATCTCAAGCAATTTCTCTCAGAGGTAAACACTCAAAGCGATTTCTGTCTGACACTTGACATTTATTGCCGGAGAGAAGTGTCAGGTGTAAACGCACCTTTATATTCAAAAAATATCTTTAAAATTCTTAAATAAGTCTCTGAGGTGGTTTCAGTATTTTTATTCAGGCAATTAAAAATCTTTTAACTTGGAATGTTTTACAATAATAACAATTTTCCTAAAAAAAAAAAAAA
>KZ651571.1:122923-144624 GCA_001010745.2 Gerris buenoi | reverse complement strand
ACAATATAATATATAAAAAAATAAACTTTCCAAAAATATTTAAACAAAAATAATTATGTATTTAATACAAAGAAATAAAATGATTAAGTGAGCTTTCAGCAAACTTCACAAAGAAAATTCCAATTTTTAAAAAAAATAATAATAAGAATAAATGGTAAAAAAGGGAAAAAAACTATTTATAAAACAGAAAGTGGTTTACTTATAACAATAAGCACAAACCTGCATCATTTGACCTGTCCTAGCCATAACATAATTCATGTTTTACCCAAATCATGTTACAAACAAATGTTGTACGAAGAACCAATTTTGGTCCCTGTTATCTTGAATATAGTAGAAGATATTTTTATTACTACGTTTTTATTAGCTTGCTTTCTTGTTTGTTTCTTTGTGGGTCTGGTACAAATCTTGCAATCGATTTTTAACTAACTTCCCGAGTAGCTAGACATTTTAAACTTTTAGAGTAGCTCAGAACACGATGTCAATGCATTATTTTAATACTTTCGGCCATCCTTCAGCAGAATATAATTCGTTTTCAGCAAATTTTGCTCAATAGAAAATTAGTTCGGAAAAAATCCGCAATATGGAAAGTTAGTTTGAAAAAAAATCCGCAAGTTATTTTATTCATTTTGACACGACCCATATTTACAATCCATATTTTGACGTGTTTAAAATTTTTGTCAAAAAATTTAAAAACGTAGTACATAAAAAGTTCTTTTTATCTTTTAATTATTTTAGAAATAATTTTATTTTCATTTAGTTTTGATTTTAATATATTTATTTGTTTATTTTTCGTAGTTTAATTAGTAATCACTAAGTAGATGTATCTTAGAAGAAATATATTTAAAAATAAATAATAAAGATAAAGAAAAATAATAACATGATAATAATTTTAAAATCCCATTTATTGTGTTTGTTTGATTTTATCAATTCGAGATAAGATTTCCTCCCAAACAACAATCAATAATGATTACAATATTTGATTGTAGCGTTATCGTTTCATTTGAAGTTGTTTCGAATCAATAGATTAACACAACGGTAACTCAATCGTTGTTTTATTAATACTTTTTGTTGTTGGTTGGTGTTTTGACTTCGTCTTAAGTAAAATTAAAGGATGGTTTTTACTTTAGTAGAACTTCTTGTACTGCTGTTCTTTACTGTCCCTGAAAAATAAATAAGACAAAAATTAATCAAATACAAATTTTAAAAGTGTTAATTTCATGCTTAAGATGGGCTAAATACTTGTGACGCTCAATTATTAATGTATACTAAAACTGAAAAATATTGCTAAAAGCTAAAATTCCCCCATTCATCAATGAAAATCATTTCTTGGACCACTTAAAACACTATGTATGTTCCAAATCAACTTAATTTACTTGAGTTGGAAAAGTGAGATATTTTAAAAATAGTCTGCCAATTGGTGTGGCACATAGCTTCCTTGCATCCTATTATGTACTTCATTAATTTTATGTTTTTTACAAGCCATTATTGTTTAATTTTTTAATTTTTTCCCTCGTTTTTATAATCTGTCACAATCGAATTAAAGTATCAATTTAGCAAAAGTTAAAGAGCGCAAATGGTTTAAATTAATTTGGGGCTATCTATTACTTTTGATAAACTACTTAAGTTTCATACAAATCAAATCAGTACTTTTGAAGCTTTAGGTGTAAATAAATGTACGTTTGTGCACAAGTGGAAGAGAAACAAATGAGCGCAGAAGGTTGTAACTTATATGGGACCAACAATGAGCTAATTATGACCCACCATATAAATGTCATTAGAATCGGATGTGCAGTTTTATTGTAATTGAGTGACAGACCGACAGAAAGACACCAAACCAAAAATGTTCCCTGATGTCTAAAACGGATTTCTGTTTTGAAATTTTTGAAATCGGTGACATCATTTATTTTTGTTCTTCAGAACAATCACATAGCTTCCGTTATCTTTGGTAAGAATTCAAATTTGAACTTAGAAATAAACTTAAGCTTCTAAAAAATGATAGAACAATTATTCTTATTCTACTGATTTAATTTAGAAATAAAATAATATTTCGATTACCTGTAGAGCAAATAAAGGAACATGAGGATAAGCTGAACGAAGGCTACTAATACTAAAACTAAGGGAGAAACACATGAAGCAGCGCAGGTGGGCTGCACTGCTAAGCGCTGTGTGTTGACTTCAGTATCTCGTTGCAGCGCTTTCAACGAATCTCTCACTTCATTAACAACCGATACTGTATCATAACCGACTGCTTGAACGTGACCCCTGCCTCCTGTATTGGCGTTGTCCGTTTTAGAACTGATTTCAGCTAATAGAGCCCTGAAATAAAAAATAAATAAAATAATAATAAAAACAAATTAGATAGAAATCGTGGAATGTTATGTTTACTTCTATTAATTTATACCTTTAACCACAAAGATCTGAATTACAGATGAGTCCCTCTAATCCAACACAAACTTTCATTTATCATCAGATATTACTAGCACAACTAGGTACTTAAGGGCAAGGATAGTATTAAAATAACCCTTATAGGCATTTTGTATCGAAACAAAACAAATTAGTTATATTCTACTTTCAACATGATAAAAATGGACACCATAAGTCACTTATTTTAAGATTTCCTACGTACAAAGCGCAGAGATATGCATTATTTCCTAGAGAATTTTTATTGTCTTAATAGAGAGATGAAACAAATTTAGCATCAATTTTAGGAACTACTGATAAGGATTATTTAAAGAAAATATTTTTAAAGTAACTATAAATCAAACACTGAATTTAAAATATTGAATACTCACTTGATGTCTCTAGCAGCTGCTATAAGTGTATTCTGGTTTGAAATTACAGAATCCACTTCGTGCCTCCTTATGGTGTCTACCATAACAGCCGGTTGACCAGGGCCAGCACCTGTTAACAAAATAACCCTGAATAAGTAAACAGTATAGTATCCAATTGTTATATGATTGTAATAAATATGCAATTATTATTTAAATAATTAGTCATTTTAAAAAGTATTGGCTGAGGAAGAAATCAGAATATCTACAGGGGACAAATTTCTTAAGATAACCACATATCAGAAGCATAGTGGTAATCCTTACCCACAAAGCAAACCAGTTTTAAATACAAATATATCAAGAAGTGGTCAAGATTCAAATAGTGAGTCCATATCTATACTCTAATGGTAAGTCTAAATATAGACGACGCCTTAGGCACATAGAAATGAAGTAAGTGGTAGGAAACACCAGTGTGCAGTTCATCTTCAGGAAATATCTTGGCAATAGGCATTTGAAAAAAACAAACCAGTGGAGAGTGGCCATGTTTGATTTTCATGATCCTGAGTAAAAAATTAGTTAGTTGACCAAAAATCAAGTTTATATTAGTTTGTCACTTGATAGATGACCACTTTGATTTGGAGTAATATTTGAATAACTAACTTATTAAGTGACAGAATGGCATTAAGTCGATTTTTGTTATACTAACTAATTTTATACTCAGAATAATGAAAATCACATTGTCCACCACAATGGACGCTCACTTTTTTGTCTTTCTTATTTTCAAATGACTGTTGCCAAGATGACACATATTCTTAAAAGGCACCAAAAGAAAAACTATAAACAAAATTCTAGCTTGTTGATAGTCAGACATTTTTTTGCACGTTATCTCCTCAACTAGTAGACATTGTTCTTCAGTAACTCTCCTAACATTTTACAGATAAACTTGTAAAACATTTGGAGAACTTTCATTAACCAGAAAAAATGGAAATGATGATAAAGAATTATATCTTCATATTAATTTCTATATTAATTCTTTTATTGGATATCCAATCAAAATGATAATAAGTATACCTTGAGGAACGGCAACACTGCCAGGTTGTATTGAAGAGACAAGGCTGAGTGTTCTTTCTTGTCTACCAATGACTTCGTCTAGTTTGGTACTCAATGTTCTCACCTACAACAAGCGATATTCATAAATAAATACATGTCAAGGCACTGATTTTTAGAAGTAAAATTGGTTCAAATAAATAATAGTAATAATAAGCATCTGATTGTATTCAATAGTGCTGAAGTATTTTTCACACAGAGGTGTATTTTTTTAAAGTATTACCTGTTCGTATATCTGAGACTGTCCAGAAAAGATTTGCCTGAGCTCTCTCTGGGAATCACTCTCATACCATTCTTCAAACTCAGCCTCGTGGTCCTTAGTAGCGGCTCCAGGATGTTCCTTTTTGTACCTAAAAAGATTAACAAAAATAAAATAATTAATAAGGGTTTTTTTTTACAGATATTGGTTTTTACAACTCTTATAAAGACCCTGTCTACCATGGTAAATGAATTTATTTTAAAAAAAAATTATTGAAAAAAAAATTTAACAGCAAATGGTACATTGGCGTGAAAACTAATACAAAAGATGGAAAACGAAGATTGTCTTAAAAGAAAAACATAGTGGGTGAAGTTATATACCCCTGTACAGACAACAAACCTTTGGACTCTGGTTTGTATTAGGTTTGTTCCAACAACACTTCAAATTAGTTTCAAACTGTATGACGCATACGCATTAGCGAAAAACGATCAATTGTGGTCATTTGCTTATGCGTCGGACAGTTCCAAACCAGTTTGAAGTGTGGTTGGAACAAACCTTATATAAACAAAAAATGTTTGAAGGTTGAAGTGTTCCATGAATTTTGATAAATGTACAACTTAATATGATTTAGATCAAATATTAATTTATGATGCACATTTTTACATTAAACTGAATGATTATGATGTTCCTATGTCAGTTCCAAACCAGTTTGAAGTGTGGTTGGAACAAACCTATTATTTGGTTTAATCAATAACATTTACTCACTCTTCTTTCTGGTGCTCTAGTTTACGTTGGTACTCAGCATACTCCTGAGATAATTTAGTCTCCTCTTCTGGACTGACTTGTGGTACCTGGGGTGCTGGTAAGGCCTGACCAGGTGCTACCAAACTTGTAGTCAAGAAATGAATAACATCATGATCATCTGACAAACAAAACACAATACATACAGTGTAATAAGAGTAAGAGTAGAACCAAATTGAAATTTAAAAAGTATAAAAGGATTTAGAAAAAAAAATGTTTGATGACACGCATTAATAGATTCTGATTATTGTATTTCATCGGATATGCAACATCTTAACCAGTTTCAGTTTTCTAGGTAGTAGGGAAGTGGCTCATATTTAAGTTCAAATTTTTGG
Source organism: Gerris buenoi (assembly GCA_001010745.2). Classification (NCBI taxonomy): domain Eukaryota; kingdom Metazoa; phylum Arthropoda; class Insecta; order Hemiptera; family Gerridae; genus Gerris; species Gerris buenoi. The sequence continues at coordinate 139,414 of KZ651571.1, read as the reverse complement.
AGACAAAGGCTAATTTTATAAAATTGTGTAAAAAAGGGGAAGAAGTAAAAAATTATACAATAGATGTATAAAAAAAACTCAATTTGGTACAAGAAACACACCTGCTAATCCTCCAGTTGCAGCAGAAACACCAAAGTATCCGTTCTTCGGAAGATGGACATTTTCAACTCTCAAACACATTTCAAAATCTTGTTCATTACTTGTCATACCATTGTGGAATAAGACCTACAAGAAAATTTAGTAATATATAATAATTTCGACAAATTTTAATAAATTGATGTCTATTAGGCTAGACTATTTGATGAATAGATGCCAACGAAACTTACAGTTAAAGTGTTCATGTAGTATTCAATTCTAGCTCTAGTTGGGTATGGCTTATTTCTAAAATCTCTCAAACATCCGTTAAGAGCTTGGGCAGCACCATCACTGAAACAAAATTAATAATTAAGAGAAGAAAAAAATAGCACTTACATCCAAGAATAAGATAACTTGGTTAAAATTCTTTATCACATGAATTATAAATATATAATGGCAATAAAAACTGTATGGATCATCAAAGTAGAATTTAAAAAAACAAACTAATAATAGCGGTAGTCTACGAAGATATGAGATAATGTAAGTGGGAGATAATGAGTAATGGGTAGAGATGAATTTGGAGAGTGAAGAGCTATAAATGGTAATCTGAGGTTTGCAATGGGGTGGTTACGAGAATAACGTAACCTATGTATTATTATTATTATTAACTAGGGGAAACAGACAGAGAAAAATAGACTCCAGTACCGGGATTTCTCAGAGTCTATTTTTCTCTGTCTATTTCCCGTATTTAATAATAATTATAATTTGATTTAAATTAAAAATTAATTTTTCCGTAGTATGAATACTACCAAAAACGTAAAACCTACATATTATACATGGCAAGTATGATTTAAACAAAATTTTGTCAGAACAATGATCATAATCACTTTAGCCAAGTGATTATTAAGTTTCACAGTTGTACTTTTCTTTGCAGGTTTCTAATCCAATTCAGAATAGTCATATAGAAACTATTAACTTCTCGGGAGTGGATTTTGTAACAAGGAATTTGTTAGTGTAGTAACACAACTTGCACATAGTTCCAAAATTGATAAATTTATGGCGAAATACAAAAAAAAAATATTTTTATGTAATAAATAGGGATATATTTACTTCTGATGATCAAATTCTTTAGTTCCATCATTGACGACAGCCATAATATAGGGATTGTTGTGCTTGTTGTCATTATCGAAGGAATCAAAGAATACTCCGAGACCCTTCCACTTGTCTGAACTACCAAACACATCTCCATTATAGTCACCATGACTTTCTGTGAACCAGAATGCCTACAAACAAACAAATAATTCCTTTATATTATCACTAATTAAAGTACTAAATTATTGTAAATAAAAATAAAGTTAGAAAATATTAATAATGTGAATACTTTTAACAAGATATTAAAAAAAGAAGTTTTTTCAAAAATAAAATTTACTGACGAAGAGAAACTGGCACTTCTCTAGACTGTTACTCCCCTTATAAAAAAGAGAAGGGAATGACAATCTAAATAAGGTAAATGTAATGTTCTTCTTTAGACTGTTACTCCCCTTACACAAAAACAGATGTGTGATATTCCTTTGCCCCAAAGTATATTGGACTAAACATCCCTTTGTCTTAATAGTTACAACGGGAGACAGACAGATAAAAATAGACTTCAGCACTGGGATTCAAACCACAGGCCTCCATTATCGACAGAGGAAATTATTCTTCAGTATAGCTCAGTTGGTCAGAGGGTCTTTAACAGAAATAAAAGAGGCCCGTAGTTCGAATCCCGGTGCTGAAGTCTATTTTTCTCTGTTTGTCTCCCGTTGTAAATAGTAATTATAATTTGATTTAAATTAAAAAATTTTAGTATGAATACTACCAAAACTTAAAAATTAAATTCTTAATAGTTACTTAAACAAAGGAATGTATAAAACAATAATCTCTATTTATATTATAAAAAAACAAAAGGGAGTAATAACTTAAAAAAGTACCGACAAACTAACATAGTTGAAAGTGGTTTGAAATAAACATTTTAAAAGCTTAAACTAAGATCATTATTAATGTCCCAGGCAACGTTTCGAATCCCAGACAGGTAAGACATGTTTCACACTGATATTATCATATTAAGTGGATGAGTGAAGAGGCTAAAAAGGTGGAGGTGAATTGTATCGGACCAAAAAACATTAATGAGGAACTTAGTCTTAAGTTCCACATAGTTCTCGTTTTCTGGTGAAAACTACAACATCAGCAACCTATGCTGATATATCCAAAACATCGTTCTAGCTATCAATTTCATAACCCTAGATCTTATAATACATAAAAAACTATTTATAATAAACACAAACCAATCCATCGGCACCAACTCTTCCTCGGCCTGTAATCCTAAAAAGAATGTCAACTTCCCACCAATCAAATGAAGTCTTTCCTTTGGTCCACATAGCACCTTTCTGACTCCTCATGGATGGAGCCAATCTAACACTCTCAGCACTAGCAATAGCATCTGAAACATTGATAGTTCATTTAATATTACTTAAGTACAACTAAGAGCTCAGAACAGAGTGAATGGTTCCGCAACTCTATCTAGTTTGATACCTCAAACAAACTTGCACAGTCTAAAATACAAGCTAATAAGAAAGCAAAAATAGGTTACAGTATCCAGTATCCTACTATACAAAATAAATCAACATTGTACAGTTGCTATTACATTTTAACTTTAGTGATGATGCACAACCAATAGTTTTAGTCACACATCTTCTATCAATATTGATTAAAACTTGATAAAATGGTTGAACTACAGTGTATGGGGGCTCCTACTGATAACACATTATCTCACAATCGACCTCTTTCGAGACTTTATATATCGATATATCTTGTTAGTTAAACCCTTTTGTACTTACATTTGGTCAACTTTATCACTTTCTTTTGTTATAAAATTGTATGCCTTTTTATTTTAATTTATAAGATTCAGTCAATATTTTAGCCTTGAATATTGGGTGATTTAACATCAAGAGTTACAGAATCAAATCCTAATCACAAAGGATTAGATGACCAATTATTTACTTCCACAACTAGAAGCATTAAAGGAGTGTGAAGAGAGACACACGGTGTCAACTCAAACCAACATAAAAATGAACTTCCAGTAGGGGAAGAGAAACATCAAACTTCCTATCCTTTTAAACACTAATTTAACTGGAAAAACGAAAATCTTTAAGAGGTTACAACCTATGAATAGCCTCTAAATCATGGAGATTTGTTTTGAAATACAACATTCAGATGCCTCTACTCTATTTGTAGACTAAAGAACAAGGTAAAACTGAAAAATATGAGGCAGTTTATAGAAAAGATGGCAGGGGCCTCACTCCAACATATTTTTTTGAATAGGGATATCCAAACAATAAGGGATATCAACTCTCCTATGAATAAATCATACATATATAATTTCTCATATTATCTGTTTGACAAAGGGATATAATCTCACCTCTTATAAAGTTCATAAATCAAGCAAAATTGTCCCGCCAAGAGATTCTCGGCCGTATCATCTCCTTCAGTTCAACCAAAACAAATAAGAGTCCATTGGGCAATAAGTCAAAATTTAAACAAGGATATCACCAATATCCACGTAATTGCTTCCTAAGTAAATGTAAAGGATGCGTTTGCTGGGTAATGTTATCATTAAAACATAAGTTAAAATTAGGGTTGGATTCCCCTATACGGGGCATCATGTAAAGAAATGGAAAAAACTGGCACATATAATTAAAGTCCTTTCTATATTTTGATAAAAAAAAAATGCACCAATTATGGATTCTTCTTCATTTCATAAGTTTTCTCTTATTACAATTTCCATCTTCAGATCTCTATTTTGAGACACAGCTGTATACAGGCCAATTTTGGTAATCTTGGGCGTATGTATCTGTAGTAGATTACCTGGGCTTCGATGTAGCGTATCTGGTTTTTCAAAAGAGTATGATATGAAAAAGAATACATAAATAATGCAATTTATATCAATATATAGGAAACACTTTAATTATGTGTGCATTATATTTGTTAGTTTTTGCATTTCTATACATGATGCCCGTATAGGGGAATCCAACCGTACAAAATTAATTTTTTGACTCTAGAATTTTTAACGGCCACTCCGCATATTTTCTGAAGAAAAACAATCCTGCTGCATATAGACCAGGTAGTGGTCCAAAGTCAAGTACAAAATTTGATGAAACCACACAATTCAGTAACACAGTAAGTACAAAGCTATGAAATGCAGCATTACTTAGGGAATTATACGATCAATTATTACAATAGCTGTAGCAGCACTCGAGTGACGTATAAAAACTTATTTTTCTAGTAAAAAATCAATGTATTTTTAAAAATCACAGTGAAGAACCTTCCCAAGAGCTTGGTTCTTCACAGAGAACTGAACGAGCTTAGTTGGGCAGATATAACTACAAACATATTGATGTATTAAGATCTTGAAAAATAGTAAATTCAGCACAGGAAAAGCAGTAATATAATTATTTTAACAACAACAAATACTTACTTCCTCCATATGTCCAAAAAGGGACTGAACCGTCTTTTTGAGAGAGGTAAGGTGGCTTAAAAGAGTATTTGTATTCGAATCTTCTATGAGGTACGTTAGCTTGACACAAGTATAAATTAACAGCAAAAACTAAAAATAAGAACCACCTAACTTCAGCATCCATTTTAATTGTTAAATAAAATCAGTCTTTAGGGAAAAAACAAAGCTACTGTTAAGTTTTGTGAAGAGGAGACAAGTCGCCGACGTGGAAGCAATAACCGCGATTCAAAATATGAATTAAATAAAAAACAAAATAAAGTCTGAAATCAGTTCACTACATAATTAAACTGAATCCACCGTAAATGGAAGAGCAGGGGCTATTGTAATAGCTTAATATTGCACAAATGACTCTATTCGAGAGAAAACTAGAAACTATACGTGTCCATATCACAAGATAAATAAAAAATTTCGTTGTTCTTGGCGTGACAACCAGATGCAAGCTGGAGCCTGAACTAAGTGTTGTAAAAAATAAAATAATAATAATAAAAAAAAATCAAAATTAAAAAAAAAAACNATATATATATTTTAATTAATGTTATTATGAATTTAAAAATATCTTAATAAGTTAAATAACGTTTTATTCATTTATTTGCATAATGAAATGTTGGGTTAGCTCTAAAAAAAATTAAAGATTAGTGATTGGCAACATTGAAACAAAAACTCTTGCAGAAGTTACCAGTCTTGTCTAACCTCAAATGTTATCAATCAAAACAGTCAATAATTTTAGCTTTTTCCTGCTTTTTGCTGCTCTCTTAGCTGAAGAATCGCACTCTTCTTTTAAGAATATTGCTTCTTGAGTTTTGTTAGATTTGTTGTATACCTAAAGTTGCGCTCAGTTGGTCTCATTCGGCTTTATGACGGATGATGACTTCCGAATCTTCTCAAGAACTACTGGCCGATGGATTACTCAAAATTTACGAACCTTCTTTGAAGAAGTTACAGAACCAGCTTACAGAACTAACGTAAGACAATTTTGATTTGAATCAATAAATTAATGAGAGGAAATTTTTATTATAATTAGCCCGATTGTTAAGGCAATCTTCCAGAATTCTATTCGTCAATAACCATTACAAAAGTCGTTCAATCGTTTGCATTTCTCTTGCGTTTCTATACTTCAGTAAGATTAGCACACTTAAGACATCTAGCATTTGTTTTAATATTCGAAATAGCTCACCCTTCGTAGCCATTCCTTTCTAAAAGTCTGAAAGAAAAAAATAATCTTCATTTTCGTTGATAACCCGATGAACTATAAGTTATTACAGCAGGATGCCTTTTGTGCACTTAAAACATTGTTGTAAGCTTAACCAAGTTTTATATTCCGGTTCCAATGTATTTGGAAGGAATTTTATCGCCTTCAGATTTAACTCTACTATCCACGACAGTTTATGGCACAAAACTAAGGTAGAGGAGAATTATACCCTTAAGCATGATGATTTTAAGGAAACAAGAGCCCTGTCTTACTCATCAAAGAATTTCCCATCCCTCCGGGGTAGATCAGGCAACTTGGCTTCTGACGATGATGTATACAACAGGTTGAAACTGATTCAACAAAAAAGAAGTTTACAAATCGCTGGATATTTAAATAAGCCTGTTGTTTCAAGTGAAAAATTGTCCTCTGCTAAAGAAACACCACCTAGCAGTTCTAGCTCAGGAAATCCCCAAAATCCTAAGAAACCCAGTAAAGAATTACTTTTTGGTGTTTTTGTACTTTTTGTCGGTACCGGTGTATTGCTGAAATTGATCTGGGAAGGCGACGATGAAAAAGATAAGAAAAGTGAGGATTCTCCTAAACACGTGAAACCTATTAGGGTTCCTCAATCCTCTAATGACATCCCTGATGAAGTGCCTTATCTTTTGATCGGTGGTGGGACAGCTTCTTTCTCTGCTTTCCGGGCCATTAAGACCAACGATCCTACTGCTAAAATATTGGTAATATCTCAGGAACCCCACAACCCGTATATGAGACCACCTCTCTCCAAGGAAATGTTTTATAATGAGGACAGGACTCATATTAAGAATCTTAAATTCAAGCAGTGGAATGGAACTGTAAGGAGTGTATTCTATGAGCCTAATGAATTTTACATCCCTTGTGAATCTCTCCTAGAGAATGAGAACGGAGGCATAGCTGTCGCCCAAGGATGGTCTGTCAAAGCATTAGACCCCACTCGTAAAATTGCGTATCTCAATGACGGTAAACAAATCAAGTATAAGAAATGTCTCCTTGCCACCGGCTCGAGGCCCAAGGTTGAAAAACCTTTTGCTGAAATAAGTGAAAAGCTCAAAGAGAAGTTTAATTTTTACAGAGGCATCAAAGATTTTGAAAAATTGGAAAATGCCATTGAAAAGGGTGCTTCTTCAATTGTTATAGTTGGCAACGGGTTTTTAGGGAGTGAACTGGCTTGTGCTCTCGGAAGGAGAGGAAAGAAAAACTTATCTGTCGTTCAGGTGTTTCAAGAAGACCAAGTTATGTCCAAGGTTCTCCCCGGTTATCTCTGTGAATGGACTTCCGATAAAGTTATCAACGAGGGGGTCAGCATAAGACCCAATAGTGAGATAGTAGCAGTTGGAGAGAAAGGTGATAAAGTTGAACTGAGACTGAGCGACGGAAGTAACTTATTAGCCGATCAGGTAATCGTTGCTACAGGAGCTGAACCGGTAGTGGATCTTGCTGACCTCGCCGGTCTAGAAGTAGATTCTAACTTAGGGGGTTTCCTAGTGAATGCTGAACTCTCTGCCAGAACTGACCTATATGCGGCTGGAGACTGTGCCTGTTTCTACGACATCGATCTCGGAAGAAGAAGGGTGGAACACCATGATCACGCTGTCATCTCAGGCAGGTTAGCAGGAGAAAACATGGCGGGAGCACACAAACCTTACCTCCACCAACCTATGTTCTGGTCCGATCTCGGTACAGATGTAGGTTTCGAGGCTATTGGCATAATAGACTCGACTCTTCCTACCGTCGGAGTCTTCGCTCAGAAGGATCAACTGAACTCGATAGAAGAAAACACCGATCAACCTTCGAAACGCAAACCTACCGAGGAGTACAACAAAGGCGTAATTTTCTACCTGAAGAATGAAATAGTTGTCGGCATCATACTGTGGAACCTTTTCAACAAGATGGATATAGCTCGGCTTATTCTCAGAGAAAAGAAGCAGTTTAAAGACTTGAACGAAGTAGCGAAACTCTTCAACATTCACTCCCTTAAGGAAAGCGAGAACAGCTCCGAATCAGCTGCAGCTGCTGTCGCATCTTCCTAATTAGTGTGCTAATTACAACAACTTACTGAAAGTATAATTATAGGTGCTTTCTTCAACTTTTGTACATTTTCTTTTCTTCTTCTTTAACTAAATCTATCAAATTTAATCGCATAAAGGGATTCAAAGTTTGTCATTCTGTTTTCTTAAATACGTGTACTTGATAAGTCATTCAAGTTTCATTCCACTGACTAGTTGTGCAATTATTTTACAAATATTATTGTTAAGCATAACATTCTTTTAAAATTTTCTGAAAAGTCTTGATTTATCAAGTAGACTGTTTTAAGAGAACAAATTATCCTTATGAATTTTGGTTGTACATATCTAATAATAACCCTTTTTTGCCTTTTAAAATATTTCAGTCCATAATTTCCTTTCCATTTTAAAAATTTAGTATTAATATGTATCAAGTAATTATTAGAGCTCATTCTTATTACTCTGTGTATTCCTATTAAAATAATTCTTTCTTAAAATAGTGATTTATTATTTTATTACTAGTTAATGTCAAATTTCTTAAATGTTCTTTGTCGTCAACGAATATTTAGGAAGTTTAGTTTACTGGCGCGTTTAAAAATTTGTTAACAAACCTTAACAACTGTGCTCTAAAGGTGTCAGTAATAGATGATCTAATACAAGTTGGGGAAATTAAAGGTATTAGGCACCGTTACGTACTTACTGCTTGAAGCACGTATTACGTACTTAATGTCATTTATGTTTAAATTACATGTTCACTTACAAAATCTAATATAATCTAATATTGGAGATAACTTAATTTTAAAAATGTCCAATAAGTTTTTTGCTTGTACAGTATCCTGCAAAGTTTCATCTTCATTAGCTAAAAATTTTTCTTTGACAGCTTGATTTGTACTATTAAAACTATAGGAATTTAATTCACACTTTCCTACTCTTTTTTGGCTTCTCTATAAAATGAATTAACATCTATGGATGATTAAGTGCTACTAAGAGTCACTATTACAATAAATTATTAGGGTTTAAAAACAGAAAAAGAAAAGCTATTAGCACACTGAAGTTATTTTAAGTTAATATAAAGACTAAAACAGAGGAATTTAAATACTGTAAAGCCGGCCACTCACATTACTGTATACCTGATAGGTGAAACTGTACAGGTAAACAAGAGCATGTCTGCTATCAAGACTGTTCTGACATAACTTCAAGTTACAACAGAACTGTATAGGTAAACAAGAGCATGTCTGCAATCAAGTTCTGACATAGCTTCACAGTTAGGTCTCTGAACTGTGCAAGGAAAAAAAAGGTTTACCTCTCAGGTATTATCACTTTAAGAATAGTTCTAAGAAGCGATTAAACTACATGTAGGTGTACAGTTATTTGTGGCTTTTCTCACTTGTAGTGGGGTTGTGATTAATTTCTGAAGAATATAACATTTCACCCGTGGTTCCGGATATAGAAATTAAAAATCCTATTTTATATTTATAAGACAGATATGTACAAAATCAATTCATAAATTTTATTTCTATTAATTATATTTGTTATACTATTAGTATGGAATAATTTTTACTTACTTAGGATATAAGAATAAATATTAAACTTAATTACTGCTGTGTTTTAATTGTAGGCACATTATGCGCTCTTCTTTAACTCCCTCCTTTAAAGACTATGTAGCAGCCTTCGCACTTAAGTGATGCTTAAAGTAGGCTGAGGTCTCTCACAGTTGAATTCTGCATCTCTTAAGTTAATTCGTACCCGTTGTTTCTGGTTTTCTTGGATGTTGTCTTAAAGTTGTTTCACAGTCCAGCATTCTTAGTCTGGAACTTGTAAAATTTTACAGGCTCCTACTTTTTATCGTAATTGGTAAAGATAAACTTGTCGTCCCATCCTCAAATTCTCATTTGTATAGCTCTCATACTTAAAACATTGTTGATTAATTCCAAAGAGCTAGTGAATAGCTTTCCTAGGTTTCTGTGATTTATTCCAGCGTTGTGATTATACTCTTTCCTAGAACCTACTGTACTTCAGGGCAGTACCCTAAAATTCTTGGAGGTTTGCTGTCTCAAGTCATTTGATTTCAATTCTCAACATTTTTATCTTTTATTCAAAATTATTATGCGGTCTTTACATTTTTCAACCATAAGTTCTATCCATCAGTCGATATCTTTTTCCCTCTTGTCCTTAATTAATATCAGCAGAGGCGAGAAAAAGATGCTGAATCAAATGAAATATCAGAAACTCCCACTCTCAGGTAAGGAATACAGAAACAAACTGTTTATAAACAAGATAATTTTGTGCTTTATTGATTATTTAATAATCTTTTAACAATTTTTCTATTTGAGAAATTGATATGTTTATGTGATGGATATGCACCCAACTTCTCCAAATACTTTGCTGATTCAAAGTTAATGGTATAGGTGAAGATACACATGCCGTTAAATCGGGGAAGTAACTTGCTTGCCGAAAGAGGGTATTTGCTAGTAATTGGCATACTAAGGATTTTTATTAAGTTTTTATCTGCTTGCTTGCCATCTACTGGAATGCCATTTAACATACACGTGCAAGTAGCTTTTATGTTTTTGTGCAAACGACAGCCATGTGTATCTTCACCTTATAAGTAGGAAGAATGAAAAATGGTTACATACTTTGGTTCTCTAACATTATTGAAAAAACTTAGAAATTATATTTTAATTTAAGAAAGATATTACTTTATTTAGTATAGTTTGGAGAATGAATGGCCTTCTGATGATTCTTTTAAAATTATGGCTTTAGTAGTGTTTTGAAAAATTATATTACGTGGGCACTATATTGAGGGATTAATTTTTTTGTATTTTGTTAAAATGAACTAATTACCACACAAGGGTTGTTTTCTTTGTGCTACATTTTCTTCATTAACACCAAATTTTTCCTCATTCTACACATTAAGGACATGTAGAACCTCTTGCAATTTACTCATTTAGTTAAATATCAAATTATATATTTGATATTTAATATGTTGTATAAATAATAAATTATGTGTAATTATTAAAAAGCTTTAAGAGCACTGTTATAGCCTCAAGTACACGGGGCGAGTTTACAAGCTACAAGCCGGCTCTTATACAAGCAGCTCGTAAACTAGCCCAGTGTACTTGATGCACTCGCTCCATTAGCTGCTACTAAAAAAGCTCTGGAAAAAGTTAATCCGCCGGCGACTTTACAAGCTACTCGCCAGCTTTTGAGCGAGCTTGCTTGTTAACTAGCCTAGTGTACTCACAGTTGCTTGTTGCTTGTGCACAAGCGGTTTTTTTTTTAAATGAATTTTAATATTTTTTTTTTTTTTTTAAAAAAAAAGCGCCAAAAAAAAACTACACTTGCTAGTTGGCTACTGAGCGAGTGGGCATTTCGTTGTGGGACGTCAACTAGCGCACTCGCCGGCTTGTAGCTTATAAACTCGCCCCGTGTACTTGAGGCTTATAAGTATAAAATTATTCAAGCACTAATTTAATTAGAGCAGGTGGATCACACCTGGCCTGATAACTGTGGTATCTACTAATTTAAAATATTTGTATTATTTATTCTTCTCATAAGAACTGCGCAATACTTATTTAATTTATTAAAGGATTTATTATTCTTCTATCTTCTAGAGGATATTGATTCTTAAATTGGATAAATCCCGTTATTTTGTTAGTAACATTTACTTAATAATCATAAAATAACTACTGCAGTGTTAAAAAAAAGCTCTACTTAAATTCCAATATGTTTTCTTCTACAGATATCTTACTTTTATTATAAACCCACAACTATAATTATAACAAATTAAAAAAAAAGGGCATTTATTTATTATAGGTTTTAAACAACTTTTTTTTTTTTGAGCTGTTATCATTGTAATTAGCTTCTATTTTGTGGCTGGCTGTTGACTGTCATCAAAATCTTTAGAGGGCTAATTAACCCTCCTGCTGTCATCCAATTAAGTTGAAATTTGTGGCTTTATAACCAAAATACTTGCCGATGACTCACACCCTCATTGCAAATAGAAAAAGGATTTATAATAAAAACTTGGTAACTTTATGGGCAATTTGTTACAGAACGTAACTCAACTTATCCATTTTAGCTACAAGAACTGTGTACTTTCTCTTTTAGTGATTTTTATTTATCATACGAGCCTTAACCATTAAATCATATCAATTCTTCTCATTAAAAAATTTAATTATTATAAAAAAAATTAAACTCAATAATTTAAAGAAACCGAATCTGATTATCTAATTTTCAGGACAAAGCAGTCATTGATTCTAAATGAAGTTGAAAATGAAAATAAAAAGTTCCAGGATATTTTGCCGCATGAAACAGCTGCACTTGTAAGTTTAGTTCGCTTTTAAATAGCTACTATTTTTTTTTTTTTCTTTTTTAAAGTTAAAGCTTATTTTAGTGAGATATATTTTAATTATTATCACTAATCATGCTTTAAGGTGAAGAATTCTTCTTTTTTACCGCACTAGGGCGGAAAAAAAGAGGAATTATGAAACACGCATGCACAATGAATACAAGTACGTAAAGAACCACTTTCTACGCATCTAAACAGAGATACAATGTTCAGGGCTGGATTTAGAGTGTGTGTGGGCCCCACCCCCATAGGTTAGGGGGGGGGGAGGGCTTTTCCAGGGAAATTAGAAGAAATCAAAATTTACGTAAAACAAAAAATGGGCGCTTTGTCACCCCTTTCTGGCCCCAATGAATTAATCTTGAACTATCGTAAATTGATAATTACACTGTTCTGCAAAATTTTACCAACACTTATCTGAACTTTATTTTTCGAGGTTGCTGAATCCGAATATGAAGTCAAAATAAATAATTTTTTCACCTAGATTTTAGATTATTATTTCTGCACAAATATAAAGCCAAAAAATAATTTTTATTTTATTTTGGTGGAATCAATTATATTTTTAGCATGAAATAGCCAATTTAAAAAAAAAGAAATGAATTTGTATTTTTTATTATTTTTTTTTATTTTTGGCTTGTCATAAACCTCCCCCCTTTTTTCTTTGCCCTGTGTGGTACGGGCCCCTAGGCGGCCGCCTATGTCGCCTATGCCTAAATCCGGCCCTAACAATGTTTATATTTTGTATTAATTGTAGATAAAATTATATTCAGCTTTATAACTTTAACGGAGAACAAAGAGCAAAGAGTGGTGGAAAACACTCAGTGACGTCTCCATGGCTTCATGAATGTATTTTCTATTTATATAACCCAAACGGGTGTAAAAGACGCATGCTATGAATTCACTCACCTTTAGAGATGAAACTTGAAAAGCAAAATTTAACGTTAACCACTATAAATAGTCATTATTAAACTGACAATTTAATGAAACTAACTCTATTAAAATATTTTTTGTTAAAAACAGATTTATTGCAGGGGTTTTGGCAGTCATTTATTAATTTTGATCTTTATAGTTAATTTTAACTTTTTTTTTTCTTCTTTGTTATACTATTATTTATTTTAAAACATTTTCTTTTGTAGTTTAATTCAGTGAAAGATTATCATTTACGCCTCCTCAATGTAAAGAGAGAGATGATGGTGCTTAGTGAAAGATCAGCAAAGATTAAGGTATTTTTTATTTTTTCATATATATATAATTTAAAAAAAAAATGGTTTTCTGTATGTTTCTAGCACTATATTACACTGAATAAAGATTATTTCAAATGAGGAATTCAATTTGTCTATACTTTTTAAAATAATTTATAATAATATAGGTAATTACTTGTAGCAAAACAGTCCACAAAGGTTTAGAGTGTCTACTATGTTACTATTACTTATATAACGCAAATTCCTATGTGAACTCTCAGAAGAGTGTAGGTAACATAGGCTTAAGTGTAGCAGAGACCCTAACAATTAATACTGTTGTTAAACTTTGCATGTTTTTTATGGTATATCTTTTCTGTTTTGTATTATTATTATTTTAATTTTAATAAATCTTTATGCTTACTTGAGGATTAGTGATGGGGAACAGGGAAACACAATGTTACTATAATTTTAAAATTATTTGTTTATTTTATTTTAGAAAAGAGCACTTAAGTTAAAAGAATTGAAGGAGAAGGAGGCTCTTCAACTTGCCCTGAACCGCGAGAGTCAGATCAAAAGGGAAGAAGATCTTATAGCGAAACCATTGTAACTTCAGTTATAGCTTAGCTAACATCTGCACTGTAACTTGTATAAGATTATTATATTTATGAGTGTATATAGTGCTGTTACCAACCAGATTATTTACATGTATTTAACTTTAATTGCAGTTTGTTTTCGAGACAATAAAACAGGAATTCAAATTTTATAAAACAATAGCAGTTAAAAATTAAATTACCTAAATCTTTTCCTATCTGTATTCACGAGGACAAAAAAACTCTCTTTTTCCTAAGAGGAAAGAGATGAGGAGTCCCTCTCTTTTTCTTTTGAAGAATTATTTGGTCGTTATTGGAATTATTCCTCCTCCCTTTTATTCTTATTCTCTCAATGAAATTTCTTGAGACCAGATTCTTAAAATTGGTTTCAACCTTTAATTCCAAATCTTAAATTAATCAACATAGTTTGAAAAAAAAAAATGGATTTTCTAGAGCTTATGAATAATTCTGAGCTGAGGAATAAAGATTCAATTTATTAGAGTTTTATTTAAGAATTGATATAAATTCTTCTATTGTCCATCCAAATCGTTTTTATTTTTCCTTATATTGATTATTTGCTTTTCTCTTACACTGGAAATGGTCTTGTTAAATTAAAAGTCAGAATAGATTAAATAAAATAAAATATATTAGCTCCATAAAAATTTTTATTCACAATATCAAAGTTAAATGCAATTAAATGTACATTCATTAATTCTACATGCATGAATTACATGGAAAAAAATATTTATATATTATGTCATCTTTCATTGTTTTGTTATTTATTTTTATATTTGTATATTAGATAGAAAAATAATTAAAATATTCCTTTGCAAACCGTTAACTACCTAGTTTTATTACCCTTTTCAATTATTATTATTTTTAATATATTTATTGATACAATAAAAATATTATTATACTAAGTTTATCCCGATATACAAATATCAACTTTTTTTATAATTTAATGTTACATTTAAAAATTAAACATGTTAACAGAACAAATTAAAAAAAAAAAGTATCATATTTCTGCCAAGAAGATATCAGATTAAATGCCTTGTTGTGATACGTACTTCTGATATTTGTCTATTTCTGCTTTCGGTATTGTTTTTGGAGTTTGTAGAATGGCTTTGGAAAAATCTTTTAATGAGACTTTACGTACTGCAATCTAAANGGGGCCCTCCTGCAAACTTTTAGTGGGGACCCCTCCATTTCCCTTCCAGGGGCCCCCAGATCTCGTGTCGTGGGGTCTATGGGGCCCTTATTGCTGCCACTGTATTGAATGTTGTATAGAAAGAGATCCCGTTATTTTATACCTTTGCTAATAGTCCACATCTTGTTGTTAATAAGATCATCTAGAGGTGCTTGTAACGCTGTAGAGGTCATAGTAACTAGATCAGAACCTGAGTAACCCGCGGTTCTTTCAGCTACTGTTTGCCAGTCTTCAGGAGACATCATAACACTGACTCCTTTACATAGATCCTCCACTAGCTTCCTCCTACCTTCACTGCATACCAAAAATATAACAAAAATATATAAACATGTAAAAAAAAGCTCAATTACATTAAGCAAAAACTAAAATTTAAAACTCAGAAATTATTATTTATCAAATATGTTATTGACGTTGAAATGCTCTTTAAGAGTACAGTAATAATTGTTGTAATGTTTACGGGGTACAAATGACAAAGTCATGGATACTGGATACCCTTCATGATACAAAACGTTGAAAAGCTGTTTAAGAGAAAAGTATTGATACAATAAAAATATTATTATACTAAGTTTATCCCGATATACAAATATCAACTTTTTTTATAATTTAATGTTACATTTAAAAATTAAACATGTTAACAGAACAAATTAAAAAAAAAAAGTATCATATTTCTGCCAAGAAGATATCAGATTAAATGCCTTGTTGTGATACGTACTTCTGATATTTGTCTATTTCTGCTTTCGGTATTGTTTTTGGAGTTTGTAGAATGGCTTTGGAAAAATCTTTTAATGAGACTTTACGTACTGCAATCTAAAAAGGAAAATATTACTTAGTGGTTCTTTGTTTATTAATATTATACAAGTATTTTGTCTACTCGTATATTATTGGAAGAATAAGTAACATTTTTTATTTTTCAATCCATTATCTGTGGCCTCCTCCCAACTATCAATAACAAACTTGGTCACAAGTAATGCCCACAAATATATTTGGATTAGTTTATTAAAGCCAGTTTGTTTAGAGATATTGTGCCTTTAGTTGTGTCACATTATGCGTACGATGAAGCAAACCTCAAGACACATCATCTTGTGGATTTTCCGAGGTAAGTGATATGATATTAAGTAATATGAGCTCTGAAGCATCACAGTCATTGATTACTGTAATCATAATCTATATTATATATATAAAATCCAAATACCACTCACTGACTGACTCACTGACACATCATGATATCTCTGAAACCACTGGACCTACGACCATGAAATTTTGTAGGTGTGTTCCTCTTACCTCCTAGGTGCTCGCTAAGAAAT
>KZ651571.1:103927-114816 GCA_001010745.2 Gerris buenoi | reverse complement strand
GTATGAAGAGAGAGTGAAAATATCCAGTAAAATATGCTTAATTTAAGTGTCCACTTGCCACTTTTTTGAGAAAATGTTATAGCCATTGAAACTCAGTAGAAAAATGCAACAACATTAAACACTTTTTTACTAAAAACTTAAAAAAACGTTCTGACTATGAAAATACGTGGCATCGATGCTATTTTTTCTCTCCACCTGCTCGGAATGGCTACCGCTAATAGTTTTATTGTTTACCGGTAGATAGGAGCACTAATCAGGGAGATATCGAGGTACCCGGTTTAACCCGCCTACCCGGTTTTGTCCGACTCTCCCCTATTATGAAAATTAGAATACTTAAGTGAACTACTTAGGTTACAGTTCTGGCACCTCAATTTCTAGAAATCGAGCACTGACTATAACTATTAACTAGTGAATGCATTTTTTTCCTTGAGTAGTATTAATACAAAACTGACTTTCCATGCAAAAGTAATTCTTTTAGTATACTCACATCATAGCAGTATCTGAAATCAGAAACAGTATAGCGTATACTCATTAAAAAAATACTAGTGATTACTGTAAATTTAACTAGGAATTTTACGATCTTACTTAATTGTTGATAAACAAAATTTAAATGTAATTAATTTTTTTTCGGTAAGGTCATTGAAATCCAAAGATTTTACAATTAATATAGGTAATGGTCAATAATCTATCTACTTTTGTTTTATTGATGACAGTTTATTATACATTTTTATTATACCATGATATTTTTGAATAATCAAACTATGATTTTGTTGAGAGGTAGAAGGAAATTCCATAGTGGTATTTTAGTTAAAGCTATAACTGATCACATAAAATTGTAGTACTGCTGCAAATGAAAAATGAAAATGTAAAAATTGATTTATTCATTTATTTTCGCAATCTTTACATGAGTCATTATAATGCAGGATTGCCAATTATATTATATATTAAAAAATGCTTCCTGCGCCATTTGTATTATTACTTTTACATAATATTCTTCATATTTTAAAAATACGTTAATTATTTTATTTTTATAATATTAACTACATATAATTAATTCAAAGCGTAGTAAAATATAAATTTTAACACACATTATCACCAAGGAAGCTGAATATTCGCGCTCTCAGTATCAGTATTCGTGTTTTATCTCTTATCACAGAATCATCTGTACTGTAATCTGTAGTTGTTTTTGTTTTGGTTTAGGACGGTGATTCATACTTATACATCATAACTAAACTAATTAAACGCGTTTTTTTAAGTAGTTGTGTGTACTATTCTATTAGTGAGAACTTACTATTATTATTTTTGTCCTATTTTAATTAAATAACAACTAAAAATGTCGAAAAAAATAACGAAAATGCATTTGTGTTTCAACTCCTTATATTTAATAATAGCCTTTCTCGGTTTTATATATTTAGCTATTTATGAATACAATCACGCAGCCTTTTGGTGTCTAGTTTCAGGTATGTGTATTAATCAATATTGTTCAACAATTTTAAGTACCTTTCTTAAAACATATATTTCACAATATTGCGGAAGGCGCGTTATCACTAGTCCGACCAGTTTCGTTTTAAGTGTTAGTACACGTGGCTGTGTAGTGCTCTCGCCCTATTTTGTATTATTACATAACATTTGTATTGTAGTGTTTCCATTTTAGGTATATTAGCATCCGGAATTATTAGTTGTTTATAGTTAACTTACCATATTCGGGTATATTAATATTTCTTCCGTCAATAAAGGTTTTTTGTGCGATTGCTTAAAATGGACAGTTCTGTCAATCTATTCGAAGCTGTTCTCGACAGTGATTATAAATTGGTTAATTCTTTAATTACAAAGGGTGCCGAGGTTAATTGTTTTTCCCACACAGGAGAAATGCCTCTACATTCAGCTATTAAGAAGGGTCAATCTGACATTGCTCTGTCACTGATTAGCAACGGTTCAGAAATTAACATAAAAAATAACGAAGATAAAACACCTTTATTTATTGCTGCAGAGTGTAATAATTTAGTTGTAGTAAAAGCATTGCTCAGCAGAGCTAATTTGAATGTAAACCTGTACTGTTTTGATAAGACCCCACTTCATGTAGCTTGTGAAGAGGGACATGTAAGTGTTGTAAAAGAACTAGTCAATAACTACAGGACCATGTTTTGGGCTAGTGTTCGTTACCTCCAAGATTTACCTCTCCACGTTGCTGTCAGTCGTGGTTATTCTGAGATTACTTTACTTTTGTTAGATAAAATGACCAGTGTCAATTCTGTGGACAAAGACGGGCGGACTCCTCTATGGCTAGCTTTGTTTAAAAAACATGGAGACGTTGTTAAAATATTATTGAGCAACTATAGGGTAAACACTAATTTTAGATATGAAGGAAATTCACCTTTATTATATGCAATATGTCAGCATATGAATGAAGAAGTAAAGTTACTAGTTGAAAAAGGTGCGAACCTTCTGGCTAGGGATTCGGACAAGAGGACTGTTTTGCACCTGTGCGCTCTAGAGGGTATGCCAGATTTAGTTCAATTCTTTATAGATAAAGGTGCTGATTTATCTGCAATTGATAACACAGGTTTTACTCCATTTCATTATGCTGTAACTCGATCAGACCTTGATGTTATTAATGTATTTGTTAAAAATGGTGTAAGTATTGATGGCAGAGTTAACAATGCTGCTTATGGCCATACACCTCTTCAAATTGTTGTTAAAAGGGGAAACTTTGACGTAGCTAAGTTTTTAATTGAAAATGGTGCGGATTTAAATGCTAGAGATCCTAAAACGCACTTTGCTTGTAATAGAGGTGGTACTTTACTTCACTGGGCTTGTCGTCAATACAGTGATGGAATTAAAACCATAAGATTTCTTGTAGAAAATGGAGCAAATATTAATGCAGAAGCAGATGACGGTAGGACTCCTATTTGCCTTGCAATCAAACATGACCATGATTCAGAACAGTTAAAGTATTTAATAGAAAACGGGGCATCATTAAACACCAACAGAGGTGGCACTCCTCTTTACTGGGCCTTTTACATGAGG
This sequence comes from Gerris buenoi, assembly GCA_001010745.2. Classification (NCBI taxonomy): domain Eukaryota; kingdom Metazoa; phylum Arthropoda; class Insecta; order Hemiptera; family Gerridae; genus Gerris; species Gerris buenoi. The sequence continues at coordinate 111,789 of KZ651571.1, read as the reverse complement.
TATTATGATGTTGCCAAATTTCTTATTGAAAAGGGAGCTGATGTTAACTATCCTATCGATAATTTTAATGAAGAATGGGACCGTAGAAGTTCACCTCTTCATAGGGCTGCAGATTTGTCAGTTGTACAGCTCCTCATAAGCAAAGGAGCCAATGTCAACGCCTTGGAAATAAACGGGAATACACCTTTACATAATGCTTGTAATCTGTCAATTGCCAAATGTCTTGTTGAAAATGGCGCCGATTTAACCATTTGTAATTTTCAAGGTGATACTCCTCTACATACAGCTCAAAGTGCACATATATCAGAATTCCTAATTGAACATGGAGTTGAGGTGAATGCTTTGAACCACAAAGGCTGTAGTCCAATTCATTCAGCTAAAGATATACACATTGCTCGGCTGCTCGTTGAAAATGGAGCAGATGTAAATGTAATCAGCAAGGATGGAAGGAATGTCCTTCATTCTGTGGCTGCCAGTGATTCACATTATGAAACTGCAGATCTCATAGATTACTTTGTTGAGAAAGGTATCGATCCAAATAGTCTTGATAATACTGGAAGTACACCTTTGAAACTGAGTTCGCTTTCCCTCAATTGTGAAGTCTCTAAAAAACTATTAAACAACGGTGCCTCTGTGCGTCTCTTTAACGTAGAGACAAACGGTTACGACTTGTATTATTTAAGATGGTTAAACGAGTTATTTGTCGCCTTAAAGAGTAATCAACCTGTTAGCAAATCGATGGGCTTAGTGAGAAGCCATCTCCCACTTAATTATAAGGAAGACGATACTAAATCTACAGCTCTTCATATCGCTGCTCAGTACGGACGAAAAGTTTTTGTGGATCTAGTCTTAAACAAAATTTCTAAGAATATTCAAAGTTTTAAGTATTGTAACAAAATTAATGTTAACGCTAGAGATGTAAACGGCTTGACTCCTCTTCATGTAGCCGCTTTGAAAAACCATAGTGATATAGTCAATTATCTTTTACTAGCCGGGGCCGTCTTCAACGCCAAAACGTTATCTGGCGAAACACCTATTGAACTGACTGAAAGCCCTGCCATCAAGCATGTTCTTACTAAAGTGGAAGAAGCTTTCAACGCTTCAAAAAATAAAGATATTGTAAAATTGAGGGAATGTATTGACGAAGAAAAAAATATTATTAATGCCTTAAATGAAGACGGTTGCAGCCTTTTACACATAGCTTGTTTGAGAAGTTGTTCCGATTCGATTTCACTGCTCCTTGAAAAAGGAGCCGATATAACTCTGGTTAATAACAATCGACAAACTGTCCTTCATTTGGCTGCATCTGTTAAGGACCATAATGCTGTCAAGACATTCCTCAAAATGTTTGTTCAAAAATTAAAAACGTCTAATAATATTAAAGGAAATCGGATTTTCGACAGAAGATCTTTTGAATTCTCTTTGTTTTTTGATTTCATCAATTTACGCAGCTTGGATGAACAAACGGCACTTCAAATAGCATCTAAAATGGGATCGTTTGAAATAGTTGAAGATTTGATTAAATACGGAATCATGTTTGATTCTAAAGACAAATATGGTAAAACTGCAGCTGATTTATCAAAGGATGAAAATATAACGGGTGTTTTAAAGTCCACTCAGTCATTGTTTAACGATGCTAAACTCGGGAATCCGGATATCATCAACAACCTAAAAAATAGTACGAATAAAAATATCGTTACCAAATTAACTAGTAATAAATTTGGTAACTCTCTCACTGAATATTTAACATTCAATGGTCACGACAGTATTGCAGGAGAAATAGAGAAATTAAATCTTTTAGATATACCACAAGAATTTTTAGGCTCATCTTTAATAACCTCTCATGAATCTGACGATCAGAGTGACAGTGATTTTGAAGGTTTCGGTTTATTCGATTAATTGTCTGTAAAAAAATTTACGCCCACATTTGGCGCAAAATTTTTAACAATAGATATTATCGTTTCAATATGTTTTTCTTGTACAAATTTAAATTAATTTGTCTTTTTACTGCTCTCAAATTGAAAAGCAAAATAGCTTTGTACTTTTAATATTGCGCAAAACTTAGCATTTATTAATATCAGTTAAACATTTTTTATTATGCTAATCAAATATGACAATAACATTTTATTTTAATTAAATCAAAATATGCTTTATATACATCACTTTATAATTTGGTGCTTCCTAATTAAAAATGTTAATGTTAATTTTAACATGTGGATGAAATGTGGATCAATAATCAAAATACAAATCAAAATTAACTTTTATTATAATGAAGTAACATGAGATCTCATTGTACCTGAACTAATATTCAGCACAGTGGTCTTAAATACATTTGTCAAGTTAATTTATTAATCGAAGATTTATTAATATGAATTAGACTTAAAAGTAATTTTTCTTAGATTTATTTACAAAGATCAAATACAAAGTAATTATTTGAACTCAATGTTTGTTAATTATATATGTATTTTAAATAAAACAATAATACTTTTATGATTTAAAGAAATGAAACAATGTTTTTTTTTAAAAAAATATATTGATTTAAGATATAATTTTAGTTGTGTTTGTTAATGTTAGTTTTACCAATGTTCTGGTTTAACCTTGTGCTAAGGTGTTAAGTTTTTATTATCTACAGTAGAGCGTCTATATTATCCGAACATCACTTATCTGAACGTTCAATTTATCCGAACTGGCTTAACGGGGGAAAAATAAAAATAAAAACCCAACGCTTAATTAATTCTTAAAAAGAGCGTTGTTTACTTTATAATTATATTTTTTTTTCACTGTGTACTGTAGTTAAATAAACAAAGATGCTTCGTGATTGTTATATTTTACATATTTCTTCTTTTTTACTGGTCTTATATTACTTTGCTTTGTAAGTTTCATTGCACATTTCCGTTTCCCCAATTATGAACCACTTCCCGTGATTCAATCTTCCCCAATTTTTCAAACAACTATGGTGAAGAATACAAAAAAATAAAAAATAAAAAAATGTACTTAAGACCAGTTTTCAAAAATGGAATTTTTATAGTAATTATTCAAATCTATTATTTGCCCTGCTGAATCTGTTGTACTCGATTAAGCCGTGTCGAGACTGCCGAACCGAACAGAGGAAACGAGCCGAANAACCAAAAAAAGACCAGTTTTGAAAAATGGTATTTTTATATTAATTATTTTTTTTTGGCAAATTTTGGTTATTCTAATTTTTGATTATCCGAACCACCCTGTACAAACTTAGAAGCTCTACTGTATAATTTATCTGTTTGCAATTTTAAGTATTTTCATCTATAATTCTAAGTATTTTCTGACTAGTTTGGGTTTCCCTTTATAAAATAAATAAGTAGTATTTTTATGTTATTTGCAATTATTTATTAAATTTATCATTTATCTAACTCTATTAATTTTTATGGATCCCTATGTAACAGAGATTAGGCTAGTGGTGAAAAATTACATTGTTGTATTCTACCACACATTTTAGGTTTTTTTTTATTTTTTTATTTTTATTTTTATAAATCATAATTCATTGAGTTTTAAAATTGCATTGTTAAATAACTTAGAATAATACTATAGAAGGAGGGTCACTGATAACATTGAAGCCAACTTTAGAACTTTGGTTGTGTACCTTATCTGCGTTCTAAAAATTCATTTTTGTAATTTGTGACGTCATAACTCTAAAATTATTTGCCTTCGGTTTTTTAATTTAATTTTTTTTATTATAGTCAGTTTTAGATAGTCAGTTTAGTTTATTGTAATATTTTTGTTATGTTTTATCTTATTTTAGCTTGAAATATGCTAAAAATATTGTTTATTATGTCATGCCAGGCGAGGTGAAAAAATGACGTCAGAGTGAAACGTAAAAAATAACCAATGGCAGGGCGTGTTTTCTTGACGTTTGTGAGCAGGCTTTGAATAGTTACTAAAGCGTGGCCAACCTTCTCCAGCTTAAATGAAAAAAAGAGTGTTGTTATGTTGGTCCCCTGGTCTAAGGGACACAACCTCTCGGCAAAAGTTGGCTTCAGCCTCTTATCAGTAATTGCTTAGGATTTCGATTCTTTGCTCCTTCTATATATAGTATTATTCTAAGTTAAATAATGAAGGCTTTTAAAATAAAGTAAAGAATTCCTTCAAGACAGCAAGTGGTAAGAATTTTATTTACTTGACCATTAATTATAAATACACATTACAATTAATTAATAAACATGTTCAAATTTTTTTTATCTATTTATTTATTTATGAATAAATTTATTTCTTAACACATTTATGTATGCATTTCACCCTTCTAGGATTCAACACAGATATGTTGAATTTAGTTCTGACTAAAGAATTGTTTTACCAATGTAGAAATTTTACCAATTTCAAGCACAATTATTTGATACTCATTTGTCAATTATTTTTGTCTTCTTAATTTTTTAATAAACATGTTATAATATAAATTATAAATTGTGTTGACAGCCACTTTCTCTTTGGCGAATTTTCACCTTCATCTTTTACACGTGTTGGACCGGTTAGAGCAGTGGCACAGCAGTGTTACTCTATCTGGTATAAAGTGTTTGGCTTTTATCGCTTCCGTTTTAATCTTCGGATTCTTACTTTGGTACATCTTCACTTTCTTCTACTTTGTGCTACGTAAGTGTTTTCAGTTATATCTATCTATATTAAGTTTTGTAAACAAACGAGTTCAGTGAGAGTAAGATACAAAACCTGTGTGAAAGAGCGCGACAGGAGAAAAAAGGGGAGAAAGGAGGGCGCTTTGAGAGTGAAATACTTACAAGTGAGTAAGAGTGAGGTATATCAGAATGTCGGAGAGACAAAGAAAGTAGATAGTAGTCTGCTTTCCCCCACCAGCCGCTGTTCTACACTACACGTATCACGTATCTTCACATCGCCCTTCTCATTCCATTACTATGCACACACCTTGCAAAAAAGATCGCTAAATCAGTCTTTCTCAGGAATTTTCTCACCACAAGGTATCGAACCCAAAACCTTATGCCACCCTTGATTCAAGGGGTTCAATTTAATTCAAACAATTTTTTTTACTTTACAATCTGTGTTTACCTACTTTTACCTTGATTATGTGGTCAATTGTAATAAATGCAATCATTCTGTATGAAGACATTAGCTGTTGCACTAAACCTCTTTTATGATGGGTAACCAAGTAAATGAGTGCCCATTTTTTTACTTTCTCATATGAAGAGAAAGTATTGTGATGGCACGAAAATTCGATTTTGATGGATTTACACGTTTTGAGGTCCCTTAATTCCAAAATATGTCTCTCTGTGCAAATGCCTGGAGCCTAAATTACTGGGCCTATTTGTCAAAATTTGGCATACATTTTCAGAAAAATCAAACCCTGAGGGATACTCGACAAATACATTTTAGCCCCAAATTTGGGGTAGCGCCCAAATACTCTAAAATATTATTTAACGAATAAGGTTCTGATAATTTTGATTAAACATTTTTAAAAAATGTATTCCATTTAAATACAAGCCTAACAATGTAAGCCGTTTTACTGGAAAAAATCTAGTTCTAGCGAAAATTGCTTTAAATGCGGATGGAGAGTGGCCAGATTTGATTCCCCGCCAAGGAGGTTTATTTTTGATAAAATGTTCAATAATAATTAAATGTTCCTATGAAACTCAAAAACTAATAAATAGAAAACAGTAGACTAAATAATTATGAACTTGTATATGAGACATTTTTCTGACTTGTCTTGAACCGATTTCTTACCAGTGTTATTAATATTATTTTATCCTACCTAATTTACTATATTTTCTTAATAAATCAAAATATATCGAGATTACCATTTAATGTTTAAAACACAAGGTCTTTGTTCATAGTTATAGTTAACACCCAAGCAAGAAAGGCCCCCTTGCGGGGGTTCATTTTCACATGGTGTTCACCTAACATTGTGTTATAAATGAGTAGGTACTTAACGGAAGTGGCATGCACCTGGTTATGGAAGCCAATGTCATGGCCAATATATTGGTTTTTCAACACATGACATTTATTACATATACAGTAGAACCTGGATTATTGGAACCTCTTATCCGAACTCGCCACAGGTGAGGTGGTTAGAGATACTCGCCACCTTGTTGAGGGTGAAACAAATAAAAATTCATGATTTGTTCAAACCTAACTGAGGAAATGTAATGTAATGTGTTGTTTTACACTTGTGTGTATGTATATACATTTTCTTTTCTTTAACGAACCTCGATAATCCGAACTCTTCGATTATCCGACCCACCTCTGGTCCCAATTAGTTCGGATAATCAAGGTTCTACTGTATAGTTCTGTATCATCCTCTAATAGGCCTAATTTCATCGCTGGGCTGTTGTGCCACTTATTATTTTATTTTATTTATAATATTTTATTATTATTTATCATCATTTCTGTTTATTTTCTAGCTATGCTTAATCCAAATGAAGACGATGCCGAGATGAAACTTCTACAAGCAATCATGTGGTCGTTTAACTCTCTCTTGGGTACAGTTTCTCTTTATTGGGCGGCTGCAAGATGCACCAGAATAATCACCGAGCAAGAAAGACAACCCCTCCTACCTTAATGAAAGTACTTACGTTAGTTTTATTTTTATTCTACACTCAAGTTCATTAATTTTATTATTATATATATATCTATTTTTTTTTTTTTTTTAAATTCTAGGCTTTGTTTTCAAATGTTTTATCATGAAATTTTGAAACAAAATTTATTAATTCTGCATTGGTAAAAATTAATTTACGTTAAAAGTTTCAAGTCGAAAAATTTAATTTGAAAAACAAAGTCCTAGAAATGACTGAAATGTGTATTTGAAATTATTAATGTATTCAATTATTTGTTTTTTAAACAATTGAAATTTTTAACATGTTGCATCCACTTACAGATAAAAAAATCTTTATCCTTTTAAAAAAAGGTTTTTCATGCTAAAACTGTTTGTACGGGAAAAAAACAAAAAAGTATTATTTGATTTTTAGCATTTCAAAAAGCAATCATCTCAAAATGTAATATTATCTTATAAGAACATTTTTTGTTTTATAAACAAATACTTATTAGGATCTCAATTTTCTGGTATATGACCAAAAAGCTGAATAAAACTATCACATAAAAGTGGATTGTAAATAAAATTTATTTTTGTCAATTAAAATTTTTATTGACAACTTTTTTTTTTTCCAAGATTGACGGAAGTAAAAACTTCTCTTATGGCAGTTTGGCTATAAATGATTATTTGAACTGTTGTTATGTATTATTTATTTCTTTTTGATCTGAGAGTTAGTACTAAATTTGTTTGTTAGGCTGCACACTGCACAGTTTCTAGTTACCATTATCATTTCTGCTTGCTTACCGAGCATTTGCGCCAGTAAATTTTGATATATTTTTTTTTTCTGGAATCAACTGGCTAAAAACTGTATCTTGATTACAGTCCCTAAATGCTTACCGAGCATTTGCGCCAGTAAATTTTGATATATTTTTTTTCTGGAATCAACTGGCTGAAAAAATATATCTTGATTACAGTCCCTAAATGCTTACCGAGCATTTGTGCCAGTAAAATTTTATATATTTTTTTTTCTGGAATCAACTGGCTGAAAAAATGTATCTTGATTACAGTCCCTAAATGCTTACCGAGCATTTGTGCCAGTAAAATTTTATATATTTTTTTTTCTGGAATCAACTGGCTGAAAAAATGTATCTTGATTACAGTCCCTAAATGCTTACCGAGCATTTGTGCCAGTAAATTTTGATATATTTTTTTTTCTGGAATCAACTGGCTGAAAAAATGTATCTTGATTACAGTTCCTAAATGCTTACCGAGCATTTGTGCCAGTAAATTTTGATATATTTTTTTTTCTGGAATCAACTGGCTGAAAAAATGT
>KZ651571.1:73571-94211 GCA_001010745.2 Gerris buenoi | reverse complement strand
TTTTTTTTTTTTTATTTTTTTTTTTTTTTTTTTTTTTTTTTTTTTTTAATAACACAATTATTGCTAATAAAACCAGTTTTTCTCCACTTCAAATTAAATATTTTCTACTTTTGACCGCATTTTCAAACTCTGTGTTAAATTTTCTGTAAAAATAGTGCACCATTACCTTATAATTACCTTATGATTATTATAATCGAAAGAACAGTTCAAAGTTCAACACAAAAAATTAAATTCCTTTTTTTCCGTTTTATTAGCAAATAACGTGATTTTTTAAGAAATTATATCTGGGCAACGAATTGAGATGGAAAAGTGCTCTTTGTGGCGTTTTGCTCCATTTTGGATCTAGTTTCAACCAATAAAAATGTGCATGGTACCTCTGAATTATCATAGTTACTTTTTTTCTGTTTAAATACTCATGGTTGTGAAACCTGGAATGCCGGGACTAAGGCTACTTTCACATTTGGCGATGTCTTTATGTGTGAATGCTCTTATTGTGTATTTAGCTGTGTACTCAGTCTTTGGCGTCACATAAATGACGTCGCCTAATGTGAAAATGGCCTAATAATGTAGTTATAGTACCTTGCTTAATAAGGAAGGTTGATCTTTAGGCGTTGACAACTGAGATATCGGTGTCTTAACAATAATTACATCCTAAAAATAAAACAAAAAAACAATGATGAGTAGAATATACATTTATAAAAGAATCATAGTACTATATAAAATGTACTAATTATAGCATAAAAATCACACTACAGTCTTCACACAACTAGACTTAGTGTGTTGACAGCACGGGAAAAACTAGCAAATGGGGTGACGAGCCAATGAGAGCTTGAGATTTTCTCGGGCAAAAGGTCGGGCCAACTAGGCAAAGATAAATGTCTCTAGTGGAGGAGAGAGGCCATCTGGATAAACGCTGCCCCACCCCTATTCACAGACCTAGTGGCTTTATTATTTCCCTCAGAGAGGTTGGCCAATCTGTGTGTCACACAATTTCCCGTGCTGTCAACGCACTAAGTCTAGTTGTGTGAAGACTGTAGTAAGTAAGAAAATGTCAATATTTGGTTTAAACATATAAATATTATAAAGCAAAATCTCTATATTACAATATTTCTTACATCCCCATACATATATGAATCCTGATTGAGTATCAGCTTTTAAATATTTTAGCTATTAAGTAAAGAAATATTGATTTTTTTTTCTATGAGAGTTAGCTCAACTTCTAAGCTCCTCTAATATTATAGGCATTTGACATTTTTATATTGATAAATTAAATGTGAAAGCAAAACTTACATTTATAGGTGATACAGATTCCGAATCTGAATCTATTGTAACAAGTGGTGGGATGGGTTTGGGTTTAATAAACTGAGATTCTTTTTTGACAGTTTCTTTGGTCTCTTTTTCAACGCTCCGTTTGTTCTTAATTGGTGGTTTTTTATCAGTTTCCACTTTTATCCCTTTGTTAATTAGTCTTCTACCCGAAGATTTATCTTCTTTCTTTTCTTCTAGGGGTTTCATCTCTTTATCAGGCTGTATATTTGAACTAGAAGCAATAATTCTATTTGGAGGAGCTGAATCAGCTGCAGCCATACTTCTAGTTTTAATATTAACTAAATCTTTTGATGTTTGTGTTGAGATTGGTTTTACTTTTGTCTGAGATATATTTACTGTTTTATCTTTGGGTTCGTCAGGTTTCCAAGTGTCTTCAATTTGTGCATCCTTAAAAATAATAGAATAAAATTAAACGCAACTGGCTTGCTCACACTAGGGCAGTTTTTGTAAACTGATGGAATCTTCGAGACTGCGAGAATTGAGACAGCAGAGCTGGGCTGTTCAGTACAGTGCCGCATGAGGCCTGCCCCAAACTTGTGCATCTTGGTTGTGCAGGACAGTTGGGGCAGGTTTCGTATGGAGTTGTACTAGCCTATCCTGCTCTGCATGTCAATCTGCGATCTCGTAAATTTCTTCAATTCACAAAAACTTTTCTGATTTGCACTACCTGCCCTTTAAATGTATGCCTGGACTTAGGCATGATTGTGATATGTTCTTGCTAGTGCAATTGTGAATATTAGCTTTGAATACTCACCTCAGGAAAATTGAAGACAGGTGGTTTTACTAAGGGTGATCGAACCATCTTAAATTGTTTTTGAGCCCATTTTACGTGTGATTTTAATTTCATCTAAAAAGAAAAAAAATAGGGTTTAATATAATAAAATATAATCAATTGTCAAAGTAGTTTATTCAAGTTATTTACAAATTAAGTGTGATAAGGTGAAACACTATTCCCTCGGGCAAGATCTTCCTACACGTCCTAGAGCTAGCATGCAATCAGCTGAAATGGGATGAGTTAAGAGTGAATATTAATGGTAAATGGCTTAACATACTCAAAATTATGGATGATATTGTGCTGATAGCCAAAAGTATGAATGAGGCTGAAAGGATGATAATAGAACTTATATCCGTAGCAAAAGAGATTGGATTGGAGCTAAATAAAAATAAAACAAAAGTAATAACAGTCAATGTAGACTCAACAAAACCAAAAATCATCATGGGCAGAGATGAGTTCGATGTAGTCAAAGAATACGTGTATCTAGGTTCTCTGATCAGCTCCGAGAAGGACGAGCAAGAAAGAGAAGTAAGTCGAAGGATAGCCCAAGGATGGCAAGCTTTTAATTGGTTCAGACATCTACTCAGATCCGACGTTTGCATGGCATCAAAGAAAAAACTATGGAACACATGCGTGCTACCGGTAATAATATATGGATCAGAGACGTGGATATTGAGAAGGGATATATTAGAAAAGCTTAGAGTGACTCAGAGGAGGATGGAAAGGAGTATGATGAAAATATCGCTAGCGGATAGAAAGAGGAACGCATGGGTAAGGAAAGAAACAGAACTCGAAGACATAGCACAGGTAGTGACAAAAAGAAAGTGGAGATGGGCAGGCCATATAGCAAGGAGTGTAGACGAAAGATGGACGAAATATATGATCGACTGGTATCCGAGATTGTTAAAGAGGAAAAGAGGTAGACCTGAGCAAACATGGGACGAGGAGATGAAGAGATCTTGTGGAGGAGTCACCTGGCAAAGAGTAGCCAACGATAGATTGGAATGGAAGAGAATGTCTACCGTTTACTCTAATGTATGGCTTAATCAATGCGATACAAATTAAATTATTAAATCGTTTATTTTTGGAAATTTTATAAAATATTTATTATTGTCTTCTTAGGTTATTAAAATTATTTATTGTTTAAATCATTATATCGTTCATTTTTGGTAATTTTATAAAATATTTATTGTTGTTCTCTTAGGTTATTAAAATTATTTATTTTTTAAATCATTATATAGTTCATTTTTGGTAATTTTATAAAATATTATTGTTGTTTTCTTAGGGTATTAAAATTATTTATTTTTTACAAGCTTGTTATTTATTATTTAAAGTGCATGTTAATTTACTTACTAAGCTAATAAAATGTATACTCGTAAATACGAGAGCGTAATATATTAATGGTTTCGGGTTTATTTATTTGAATCGATTTTATTATATTTTGTTTTTTTAGAGATAATCAATTTATCTTGCATTTATCGTTGCAGAAACACATGTTTACCAATATGAACGTATAAATAATATTATAAGAGAAACGAGTTATGAGGCAACTCGAACACCCGAAAGGGTCCACAGCTTGTGCTGATTTACAATGTATATCAACCTTTATAATAATTTAAAGAAAATCATGTATGAAACATTGTAATAAATGGTCTAAATAAATAAATAAGGTGAAACACTATTTCATCATTTTGTCTAATGTAATTAGTATGGTAAAATTTCATAGTTTCGAGCTCAACTTTTAGCAAAATTTAAGCTTATTTAGATTAAGTTAAGTACGCACTCTAAATACAGAGAATGTTATGGAAGTTGAGTAGGTTTCTTTAGGTTATAACTGAGCTCATTATCTTCAGTTTGCACATTATGAGTTGTGACTTTTGGGAGCTTGGAAAAATCTGAAAAATTGGGGTGTGAGCCAATGAGAGGTCAGGATAATGAATTCTAGAAGGCCGGGCCAACAAGGCAAACACAAATTTCACTGGCCCCTCCCCTCCCACAGGGCTAGTGGCTTTATTTTTTTCCTCATTTAGGTTGGCAAATTTGAGTGTCAAAAGCAACAATTTTTAACGCAGATACTGTGATCACTTAATTCCCTAATTGCTAGAGAAAAGAGCTCCTTCAATAATAACTGTTTTTAGTACATTTTTCATAAGGAATCAATCACTTTGCTTTCCATGTTTTTAAGAGCAATAATCATAGAAAAGTCAATTTTGGTTAAAAACCCTGTTTTTAAACCTTTTTGACGTCCATAATGAATAAAGTTTTTTCTTGCAACAAATCGTATTGTTTTATGAAAAAGCTTTTATTCTAAATGTGGATTGAGTTTTCAAAATGTTTATTAATCCTTATTAAAAACATAACTGGTATTTCAAATAAATCAGTTCTATTTCACTAGGTAATTTACAAACCTCTCCACATGCATACAAATCCTTATTGTTTTCCATCTGTCGAACAAGCCTGTTAAGATCGTCTTTTAATAAATTGAGCTTATTGTTTTCAGAGTTATTTGCTAACAAATTTTTTTGCTTTGCTTCTATTTCTGATTTCTCTTTCTTTTTCATCTCTTCAATTGAGGTTTTCTTTGCCTAAAAAAAATAAATAAAAAATAATAATTATTTGGAGAACAAGTGTTCACCCAGTAGATACTGAATTTAAGGCTAGGCGCACACTGGGGCAAAACAGTCTGCGGAGGCTGTCTCCGGCGCAAAAGATTGTTGTACGGCGACACTTTTGTCTCCAGAGACAATCTTTTGCACCGGTGCCTAGCCTAAGTGGTGTTCTTCACTCTCATTAACCAGATAATACGAATGTGAATTTGACATTTTGTGACCCCCCCTGACACTAATTTCTACATCATTAGTAACGAGTCTTCTGGTTAAGTCACAGATAAGGATAAAATAGAATAAGAGCCACATGAATTAAACCTCGTTCACATGATGACACTAATGTCAAGACATTTAATGGCGTGTCACTGCTTGACACTTAGTGTCTTAGTTATAGTGCGTTTAGTGCTGTGACATCTACTGTTCATACAACGATACTATGCTACACTAATGTCACGGAATTTGGTGTCATCGTGTGAACGAGGCTTAGTATTATGTTAATGTGTTACCTGAATCTGTGAAGTATGTTCAAGCTTTTGTGCTTCAAAAGCTTTCGATAGAGATTCTTTTGTCTGCTTATGATTTATTACTTCTTTGTCGAGCAATTCCAGTAAATCTTGCAATTGTTTAAATTTAGCTATAGTCTGACTCTGTTCTTCCCTGTCTCTTGTCTTCATCTCTAATTGTATATCTTTTTCAATCATTATTTCAGATGCCATCATATTAAGCTGCAAAACATTCATGCATTAAATTGTAAATAGTTAACTTGTAATACTTCCTATTAAAATTAAAATTAACATTTTAATAATAAAAAATTGAGCTTTCTAGCTACCTCTTTCTGTTTAGCACATGTTTCGCTGTTGAGCTGATGTAACTTTTGATTTATAGTTTTTAGTTTATCTCTAAGAGAATCGAGATTTTTCTGATAGCTGTTAGTGATGGATTCAAGAAATTCCTTTTCTTTATTAATCAATGATTCCCTGCTCACTATTTTTTCTTCACATATCTTGATCTGCTTCCTGTTTAAAAATATTAAAATATCTCTAAATTTAAATATTATTTATTTTTTTATTCATCTATACACTGCTCAGGCTTTATAATGTACATTATTTATACAATATTTATATTTAGAACTATTTTTTTGTTACGAAAATAATTGGAAGTCCCTAGAGTTTTAACTGACAGAACAGAGTAATATGACAGTTTCTTTGCATCAAGATAAAATTTAAAATGTCAAATATGAGTCATATTATAAATTATGTCGCACAAACATATTTCTATCATTTCTTACAACAGAAAAAAAGTTTTATGACCATGGGATTATGAGAATTGGTCAAAGTCAAATATAAGCATTACAGGCGAGACCTATATATATTTTTGCCTATACAACAGAACATTGACTTCAATTCTACCTCAAAAATTGATTGGAACTATGTATACCCAATTTATTTATTTATAAATATTTTAAAATTCTCAATCATACCTTGCTTCTTGATTTGATAGCATCTCTTTATTTAAATCCTTCTCAGTTTTGTCTATATCAGCAATAACTTGTTGATAAATTGTTTCCAAATTTGATATGTTCCTTTCCATTTCTGATTGAACTGGCAGAATTTCGTTTAGTTTAGCGGTATTTGTAGCTAGATCATTTTCAGCTTGATTCACTTCGATGCTAAGTTTCTCAATTCTTTCTTTTAAGTTTTTCATTTCGCATGTTTTGTCGGCAAGTTTTGGTTCTAGAGCATTTAGGCCAGCAATACTTTGATGATTGTTGGTCAGCGTCTCATTCAAATTGACGATAGATTCACTTAAATTATTTTTCTCCTTAAAAATTAATAAAATGAATAACGTAATATTTTATTTGATATACAATTCAATTGCATTAAACTATTCAAACAAACATATTAGACAATTTTCCACTTATAAATATTGAGTGTTCTAAAATAAAGTAGGTACATACATAATACATAATACATACAGTACCTACATAATATTAATAACGTGTTTAAGAAAATTTGCAAAACTGAATGGTATAATATGAATTTTATTATATATTTTAGACAACTATAATAATTCTACAAGTGATGTAGACTTGACTTATAAATTTCAATAAATTCCTTAAAAAATCTGCTAAGAATTTAGATTTTTGAACTTTTTCAATGTTTTATTTACAGCGTGCAACTATTAATAACTACCTCAGTAAGGATGTGAAAAGTATGAGTTAACCAGAGGGATAATTAAGTACTTGAAAATGAGAAGAGGGTACTAGAAGTAGAACTAGAATAGCTTCTTCAAATTCTTCCATCTTTAATTAAGCTACAGTTTTCTGAGATATGACAGTATTATTAGTATCACTCAGATAAGGTTAATGACTTCTAGCACATTCTCTAAGAACGGCATCTTCTTGTATGGAAGGCAAAATGCAAGACTCTTAGTCCAGTAGATAGCATGCAAAAAAATGTCTGACTAACATCAAGCTAGAATTTTGTTTACAAGTTAATCTTCTTTTTTTTTTCTTTTTTTTTCTTTGGGTTTTAGTCCCGTTCGACAGCTTAGGCCATTACAGGACAGGGGTTATCTGACCACTTTACTCATCTACTCGATGAGATCAAGTTAATCTTTTAGTGCCTTTTAAGAATATGTAGTTGGCAAAGTTCTTCTGCGGGACATAGCCTTGCAATAGAAAAATACAAACTGGTGGAAGTGCCTATGTCCCGCCCTTTGTGGTGGGCAATGTAATTTTTATGATACTGAGTACAAAATTAGTTTGTAGACCGAATATCAAGTTGGTATTAGTTTGTTGCTTAAGAGGTTAGTTATTCAAATATTAATCCAAATAAAAATGGTCCCCTATCAAGTGGCAAAGTAATATTAACTTGATTTTTGGTCTATATACTAAGTTTGTACTCCTCATCATGAGAATCACATTGTCCACCATAATTGGTGGGACATGGCTGCTCTTCACCGGTTTGCTTTTTACTTTCTCATATAAAGCAAAAGTATTGTTATGGCGCGAAAATTCAATTTTGAGATTTTAGTGGATTTACATGTTTTGAGGTCCCCTGAGTCCAAAAAAGTAGTTTTTAAAAAATGTCTGTCTGTCGTCTGTGCAGACGCCTGCAACCTAAACTACTAGGCCGATGTTGATGAAATTTGAACATACATGTTCAGAAAAATCATACCCCGAGGCGAAATCAAGAAATGAATTTTAGCTTCAATTTTGGAGGCGCTACCCCCCTAAAAACTCTGAAAAAACGGGGAAAAATGTTTTACTCGAAAACGGTTCTGACGATTTTTATTAAAAAATTCTAAAATATAGTCCATTTAAATACGAATCTAACAATATAAGCCGTTTTCCCAGGAAAAATCTAGTTCCTGAGAAAATAGCTTAAAACAAGGACAGAGAGAACCTGGGTTCGATTCCCCACCCAGGAGAAGTTATTTTTATGGTCAATTTTGATGAAATGTTCAGTAATAATTAAATGTACATAAGAAAACTAATAAATGGAAAAAACTGGAATAAGTAATTATGAACTTCATTTTTTACGATTTTGGTAGTATTCATACTACGGAACGATTAAATTTTAATTTAAATCAAAGTATAATAATTATTATTAACTACGGGAAACAGTCAGAGAAAAACAAGCTCCAGCGCCAACGCCAGCGCTGGAGCTTNTAAGCGATATTTCTCGGTCTAGTTCTATGTCACTAATGTTGACTCCTTAGACTTAGTGGAAAATTAAAAGCTTTAAAATCGGGTCAAGGTATCAATAACGTCAGTAGAAAACCATTCTCCTGCGTAGCTTAGTTGGTCAGAGCAATGTACTGGAAATACAGAGGCCCGGGTTCAAACCCCGGCGCTGGAGCTTGTTTTTCTCTGACTATTTCCCGTAGTTAATAATAATTATAATTTGATTTAATTATGAACTCGTATGTGAGAAAGTTTGTCTAAGTTGTCTCGGACCGATTTTTTCAAATTGCAAGGCTATGTCCTGCTGACTAACTTATCTGACCCCATATCCTTAAAAAGCACCAAAAGATTAATTTATACGCAAAAATCTAGCTTGATGTTAGTCAGAAATTTTTTTCACTACCTCCAGGAATCTCTATTCGTAAAAAAACGTGGATCTGACTAATTATTCTGATAAAATTAATAATTATTAATTTTATATTCATCTAAATTTGCTATGAAGAAAATAAAGGGGAAAAATAATGTATGTAAAATAACATATACCTTCTGTTTTCTTTCTATTCCCTGATCAAAGAACTCTATTTTTGTCTTAATTTCATCAATTTTACTTGCAAGTTCTTGGGAAAGATCTGTAAATTGTTGTCTTTCTTCTGATAAACCTTTCAACCTGATGCATTCCTTTTCATTGATCCTATGGAATGAAATAAACTATTTATAACAAGAAGCATAAACCAATGCATTAAATAATTTGAATTTTTTCTGACTAAAACTTAGTTTTTTGAATAACTTTATTAAGAAACAGTGATTTTAACTCATTAACTTACTCTTTTTTTAACTGAACTGAAGATTCTTTTAATTCATCTCTCTTCTGCTGAGATTTTATCTTTACTTTAGAAATCTCCTCTTCAATGAGTTGTTTTTTATTTATTTCCTTAAAAAAAAAAAAATACAGTTTAATATAAATGTTACAGTAATGGAACAACTAGAGTTAGTGCGTTGACAGCGCGGGAAAAAATAGAAAATGGGGGGACGAGCCAATGAGAGCTTGAGATTTTCCCGGACAAAAGGTCGGGCCAACTAGGCAAAGATTAATGTCTCTAGTGGAGGGGAGAGGCCATCTGGATAAACGCTGCCCCACCCCTATCCACAGACCTAGTGGCTTTATTTTTCCCTCAGAGAGGTTGGCCAATCTGTGTGTCACTCAATTTCCCGCGCTGTCAACGCACTAAGTCTGGTTGTTCCATTACTGTAATCTTATCTTATTATCAGAAGAAGGCAGTCAAAGACTAAATTACTGAGAAACAATAGTTTAATAACAGTGAGTTAGCGAGCAAAATCAAGTAACTGGAGAGTACTGTCTAAGTAGGCCACAAAACAGGTCACCAGAAGGAAGTAATGTGCAAACGGTTCCGTTCTGGATCTGCCTGGAAATAGGGTTTGTGGGTTTAATGGGCCGCTACTTGTTTGGTAGCCACCACACAATCTGAGAGTGCCTACCCTTTCAGTTCACTGTTCAATCTGTGAAATTCCCATAGTGCCCCTCGTAAAAAAAAACATCAATGTTATGAATAATTTCAGTAAATATTCTTTGATGCTGTAAAAATTAATAGTTCAGGTTCATTATAAATTGCAGTTTGTTAAATACATTAATTAAAAATGATCCATATCATATTTCTAATACTTTTGAAATCTAGTTTCCTAGTGAGTGTAAAATGATTAAAATATATATTTCCCCTTCTTTCTGACTACATAAAAAATGAATCAGT
Source organism: Gerris buenoi (assembly GCA_001010745.2). Lineage (NCBI taxonomy): Eukaryota > Metazoa > Arthropoda > Insecta > Hemiptera > Gerridae > Gerris > Gerris buenoi. The sequence continues at coordinate 84,047 of KZ651571.1, read as the reverse complement.
TAATTTGAGTTGGACCAAATATGGAAGCTTATTAATCCTTTCTGTAATACAAAAGAATCTCTTTAATCCCGCCACTCTACTAAGTTGGAGAAAATTTTGTAATCCAGCACCGATCACGTTCAGACTTATTCAGGGGAATTGGGATTCATTGTCCTTGACCAACAAAGACAAGGTATCCTTTGTCCTTTGTCTTATGTTTATATTGTTGGTACAGGTTCAGAATGTGCAAGGACACATAAAATACTTGTTAATTCTTTGAATTTTTATCTAGATTGATTTATCCTTGCTATTCCTGTTGAACTGTTGTCGTTCAATAATCCGCCAAATCGTAAGACGGATTGAAGAGCACCTACTGTATATTGTTATAGCTATTAATTAAGACTATGGTAATATAATTAAAAGAAAAATAATAAACTATGTACAAACTTCCTCAAGAGATGAGTATAGATGTTGATTTGTTTCCACCAAATTTTTATGGGATCTTCTTGCTTCTTCTAAAGATTTATTATCAATAGTGTTTAGATCAAATATCTTCGCATTGATTATATCAAAAAATTTCTCCAACTCTTTTAAATATCCTTTATTTTCTGATATTACCTTCGAACCTAAAATAAAATTGTAGTTAAACAAATAAAAAATTGAAATTCTGTCCTATCCTCACTATTCATAACAATTATACTTTCTTTACAAAATTGAAATATAAAATTAAATGTAAAATATTTATTCCTTACTATTAGCTCCAGTTACAGATCTATTCTTTACTCCTACAATGATTGTAAAATATAATAACGGCTATAAAGATATTTAAATAAAATAAAAACCATCTCCCCCACTTACAGCTGTAATTTGTTTCCTGACTGCCAAATAACATAAGCTCAAAATCTATAATCTATAATAACAGGAAAGAGGTGATCAGCGTAATCGTGTTTTAACACTTATATATATTTCAAACTACTGACTATATATTTAGGTGTGAAAAATCTTTTACTTTGAAATGACCTAATAGTGTATTGATAACGAGGTGAAAAATAAGATTTTATACATACCTCTCCAATTACACATAAATTCTTATTAATGGTAGGATCTAAAGGAAAAATTAATGGCTAACTTTTGCAATATTTAGACTCTTAGAGCTGATCTAACTATTCTACTAGACCATTCCATGCCATTTCTAACATTAAAAAATATCAACACAGTTCTTATTGGTTAGTTTCTTTGGTTGAAATAGACAGAGTGCTTATCTGAATACTCCTATCCATTGTGAATTACGATAGCTAAGTGTAGCCTACTTTATCTGGCCCGCATATAGGACTATCCTATCCAAATGCGGCCCTTCAACTAAAAAGATTGGAGACCCCTGCTCTAAATCAAGGTAACTTAACCTGATCCAACTATCACAAAGCATATTTATGATTTTTTATTTTTATTTTTACAACATTTTTATTAGCTTGCTTTCTTGTTTGTTTGTTTCTTTGTTTGTCCAGTAAAAATCTTGCAATCGATTTTTACTGAGTAGCTACAAATTTGAAACTTGTAGAATAGCTCAGAACACGATGACAATGCATTATTTTAATACTTATAGCCATATTTCAGCAATATTTAATTTGTTTTCAGCAAATTTTGCTGTATAGAAAGTTAGTTCAGGAAAAATCCGCAAGTTATTTTATTTGTTTTGACATATCCAACATTTATGATCTTCATTTTTACAGGTTTTAAATTTATGATTTATTACGGTAAATTTAAAAACGTAGAATATAAAAAGTTCTTTTTATCTTGCAATTATTATAAAAAGAACTTACAACAGTACCGATCATTATTAAATTGTCACATTATTGGTTAAAAATTAAGTTTAATACATCAAACAAACCTTTGTCTTTAATTTCTTGGAAAGTAAAACGATAAAAAAGTTTTCTTTTCTCTGCAGACTCCTTAACTTGATCCATATGATATTTACAAGACATTATAAATGATTTAACGTGCTCGAAACCACGTTCATTATCTTCAATAAGACTCAGGACTTTCTTTTGTTCGTCTAAAAGCGATTCACAGGATTCTTTCATCTCACTGTAACTGCAAACCAATTTGTATAAACATAATATAAATAGTAAAATATTTGAGATTTAAAAAATTATAATAAAGCTTAATTTAATTTTTTAACAAATATAAGTATAACACACATATAAAGAGTATATATTTTCATAGCGTGGAAAAAATGTCTGTGCAGTCATAAGGAGCCTAAACTAATGGGCCGATTTAAATGGAATTTGGTATCAGAAAAAGCATACCTCGAGTCAAGATCAATAAATTATTCATAGCTCTAAATTTGAGATTTAGAGCTACCCCTAAAGCCTCAGAAAAATTTGAAAAAAAAATTGTATTGAAAACTATTGGGACAATTTTGATTAAAAAAATTCTAAAATGCATATTAAATATTTAAAAAATGATACATAAATAAGTCGTTTTCCAGGGAACAATATAGTTATTCCGAGATATTGATAAAAAAATATATCTAATTTTATTGAAAATCAAAAACGAAAAGTATCTATATCTACCAGTTGAACACTTTATAAATATGTTTTTTTTTGCCTACCTTAAAGGTAATGAATTTGTTTAAAAAATAGTCTACCACTTAGTGTGGCACTTAGCTTCCTTGCATTCTGATTTGTATACTTAAATGATTTTATGCTTATACAACCATTATAGATTTTTTATTTTTTTTTATTTATTATTATTTTTTTTTTTGTTTTGATTTTTTACATGAATTATTAAAGAATCGATTTAGCAAAATAAGATTGTAGAGGGTTGAAATTAATCTAGAGCTATCTGCAGGCTACTTTCGATAATCCATCCAAATGTTTATAAATATCCCATGAGTACTTTTGAAGATAAGGTGTAAATGAATGTATGTTTGTGGACATGCCGAAGAGAAACAAATGGACTCAGAAGGTTGAAACTTACATGGGACCAACAATGGGCCAATTATGACCTACCATAAAATTTTCGGAAGTGTATTTTTTTAAGATATGTTGGTTTCCAAAAATTGAGTGATAGACAGACACGGAACCAAAAATGTTTTTTGATGTCTGAGACAGATTTCTGTCTTGGAATTTTTAAAATCTGAAACTTAATATATATTCGTTCTACATAAAGATCACATAGCTTCCGTTACCTTTGATAAGGGTAAGTTTGGAAACAAAACTTATTAAAGTAAAAACAATAATTAAAATGGAAACTTACATCTTAAAAGATTCAGTTCTACTGTACTCAAGCATCTCTATTTTATTAGATAATTTCTCGTTGGATTCTTGTATTTGATAGATAACATTGCGTTCTTCGGCTATACGAGGTTTTTTTGCAGCACATTCTTGTGAAAGCTTCTCGACTGAACGTTTAAGCCCACTATTCGTCAGATCCATCGACTGTTGTACTCTGCTATCAGGAATAGTCGATCTTTCCTCTTGTTCAGTTTCTTGTTCAAATTGAGTTTCCTCGGAAAATTCTCCTTCATCGATCCAATCTCTCTCCATTTGTCTTTTGTTTTCTGACATTCTGTTGAAGTTTGGCTTTTGATAATTATCCTTAATCCTTTCTTAAAGAAAGAAGTGAAATTCCCTTCAAAGCTACAAATAGAGAATGCGTAAAAGTGAGATAATACCAAAGTAAATACAGAAAAATAAGCTATACTGACGCCATTATACTTTGTAAATCAGACAGCTCAGATTGGCCGACCTATGTAAGGGAAAAAATAAAACCACTAGGTAGTTATCTTAAGGTTATCCAGTGATATTTTTGTTTGCCTAGTTGGCCCCGCTAAAATATCGAGCTCTTATTGGCTCCCCTCCAGTTTGTTTTTGATTTTCCCGTGCTGTCAGAATAACAAAGTATACTGGCATGACTATAAATATGTTTCTTAGGTCAATGAAAGTGATTGAAATAATGTATGCTTAAAATGTTTGCTTTAATGAGGGTTTTCATTCAAACTAATATATATTAGGCTAGAATTTGGATTATGGTATCTAATTAGTCCTCAACACGGGATTTTAAGTAAGCCAGAGATACAGTAGAACCTCGATTATCTGAACTAATTGGGATGGATAATCAAAAAGTTCGGATAATCGAGGTTCATTAAAAAAAAAGAAAAAATCAATTAGGTGTACAATGTAATTTTAAAGGTAGATATATTTTTAAAATAAAAAGTATATACATACATACATATGTAAAACAACGCATTATATTACATTGTTCTCAGGAAAGTTTGTAAAAAAAAAACCATGATTTCTTGTCTGTCTCACCCTCAACAAGGTGGTGAGTACCTCTAACCACCTCGCACTGGTGGCGAATTCGGATAATAGAGGTTCTACTGTAGTTATTTTTATCAACATTTCTTATATTCAAATTAGAGATGGTTATTTTGGGTTTGATATGAGTAATTAATTACATATATTAATATACTTAATTTAAATAATTATTGCAAAATTTGTTACTTTGTTATGAGTATATATATCATATTTAAAGCTATGCTTGAAATACATCGTAATTGAAACTTGAGACTATGCAGAATAAATTAAGAAGTTGGAAAAGGTGTTCATACAGAAAAAAAAAAAAAAACACTAATAAGATGCGGATGGATGCATTGCAAAATAAAAGCTTTGAGTACGCATTTAATTCTTAAATTAATTATATTATTAGCAGAATACCTCCAAAGGGACTTGCCAATTATTAACTAAGTCTATTATGGACTAAGACAACCTGCTTGGGGTAAAGCTGCTAATTTATCTCTTGACGTGCTAATACAGGTTAAAACAAGAACTGCACCTTCAATAAACCTCTACTTATTCTATCTACAACTCTTAATAATTATCAATTAAATACAGAAACTATGTATTTATAACAACTAAATACAGTTAGCTTAATTTATTATCTTTAATCATTTCTAATGCTCAAACAAAATAAATAAATAATAATTACAAAAACGTAGTTTAAAGACCACTAAAGTTCATTGTAAACTAAATATTTTTATAGATTTTCAAAATTATATTGATCTATCACAAAATTATTTTAATTTGAAACCTATTATAACTAAAAGGATGTTGTATTTTTTTTTTTTTACCTTATTCGCAAAAGAACGAGTCTGAAAAGAAACAGCTTCTCATTATCAACTTGAAATGAAATTCAGAGGAGAATAAAAATTAAAATAGTAAAATAAATATAAAATTTAACCTAGTCATATCCATTTCTACAAATCAGTGTTGCTTTACAAACAAAATAAAACTAAATATTTCCGATTTTTCTATTAGGAGAGTTACTTTTTAAAATAATGAGTCTTTAAAATTTAATTCCTGGACTATTAGCTTGTAGTTATTATGATGATTATAAATAAAATATTAAAATTATGATAAACAATTACAAAGAGCGTCGGCATCTTTTTTTTTAATAAATAAAGAAATTTGGATGGACAATCTCTGGAATAGTCAGAGTCCAGAGTCAGACATTATAAATATCAGAAGAGTCATTCAAACTATTTTTTGTATTTTATTATTATTATAATCTTTTGTACGTTTTTACGATGTTTATACCTAAAAATTTTGCAGTAAAATTTGTTAGTAAATTGCCACAGAGTAGCAATATAGATACTAAACCTTTTTTTCTTTTATAAAAACAAGATTAAACCCGGGAAAAGCAATATGTCAAACTGCAGTCAATTGTTTACATTACAATTTGAAATCTCTTGCTTTCTATCTACATAATAACGTTATTTTCCCTTTTCATTTATCTTTTGTTTAACAATAATAATAGTAATTAGTTTTAGCTACTCATTTTTTATTTAATTTCGCTGTGATGTGTGGCTATATAACTATTATGTGTTACTTAACTTATTAAATTGTGTCACAAGATTTGTGAAGAATTTCTAATTTCATTTCAAATATATTTTCTTAATGGGTTCGGAGCAGAGTTCTCACGGTGGCGTAGCGCCTCAAGGAAGCAGGGTAGCTAAGGCCCAACTCCGTAGGGGCAAATCCGTTCCTGAACAGAAACGTCCTGATACCGAAAGCTCGGAATTTTCAAGACCTGGAAGCTGTTCGCCTGGTTTAAGTGTTTGTTCTGATACAGATGTGCCATACGTACCTTACACTGTTAATAGACCTATAGGAGATTCACCTAAACTAACTAAACATTCTAAATCACATGCAATTGGTGCCAGTAGCCTGTTGTCACAGTCTAAGAAGATATCTTTGAAGAAACAGTTCTCCACTGTTAACAATGCTAGTCAAAATATAGTAGTTGTTAAGCAGGCTTCTACGATCGATCCTGAAAGTGATCCAGAAATTCAGAGGTTGCAGAATATTCCTGCTTTTGTACCTATCATGCGAGGCACAGTACTGCATCCATCGCAAAGGGATCCAGAAGTACTGGAGCGATTAGACTCCAGTGCTCTATACCGACTCTGTCTCAGGTAAACACTGTTTATTATTATTCTTTATGAACTGTACTTGATTGTCCTATAAGAAATACAACCATTTAATGCGACACGTACCTAAATAGCTACCAATTACTGTAGATTCTAGGGAGAGATACGTGTGCTAGGCCCACGGGGGTCTTCAGTAGCTTTTAAATTAGAATTAACTTCTGGCAGCCTTGGGGAAATGAAAGGGGATCCATTAAGAGCATAAGATTTTGATATTTGACCTCTCACTTCTGACTTAACTCTTATTGGCTCACCAACCCATTTTTCTAGCTTTCACATGCTGGCAAAAAGAACGTGGAGGGTAGCCAATGAGAGCCATGGATTTTGAATTCGAGAAAGTTAGGCAAACTAGGAAAATAAAAAAGTCACTGGCTCTACCCCTCCCACAGTCCTAATGGCTTTATTTTTTTCCTCATACAGGTTAGCCAACCTGAGTGTCTAAAGTTTATTCTTATTGTAAAAAGAATATATTTTAAGTTTAATCTAATTATTGTTTCAGATTTCAATCACATTTAAATGACTGTGCCACACTCTCATCTGAAGATCAGAATTTTCTATCGAAGCAAATCAAACAGACAGACACAAGAGTTGTTCAACTTAAAAATGACTTCAACGAGAGGTTGAAATCGTACAAGAAAAACGTAGATCAACTCTCAAAAATAAGCGAGCTAACTTCGCAGATAAGTAAATGTCATTTACTTCTCAACAATGCTCTCGAATCAGTCGAGCGGCTCAACAACTTACTGCCACCTGATGAGAGATTGGAACCTTTTGTGTGGACTACTGGCTGAATTTTTGTTGACATTCCTTCTTTTGTGATTGTTTAGGTTTTATTCCTTGTGTTTTCTAGTTTGGGCAAGTAAAAAAGTCTCATTAAAGTACAACGGGAATGGGTTTTCAGTTCTTTTTTACTTTAGCACCACCCTATATCCCTTTGTCTTAATAGTTATTTAGAAAAAGGAAAATTTACAGAGTAGTAAGCGTGGTGTGCCCTGGATTCAAGCTAGAAGGTTGGCTCAAGATTGCAGCGCTTGGAAAACTCTTTGTAAACCCTCAACACCTTTAGGTAGAAGAGGGCGCGATTAAGTAAGTAAGTAGAGTATACATCCCGCGATTAAGTAAGTACAGAGTAGTATACATCCTTTAGTCTAATTTACTATTAAGACAAAGGGATATTTAGTTCCATGTACCTTAGGACAAAGGAATGTCACACTTGTGAATATATATGTAATAATATTCCTTATTGTAATTAACTATTAAGACAAAGGTATATTAAATAGACGCTAAGAAAACTGTAGAACTCATTCGACCTGTTCATACGAGCGTTTTAAATTCGATCCCCCGTTCCGATAATGTATTTTTGGTGGAGCGGATCTAAAGCGATACGATCTGTCGATCTCCGTTCATACAGCATTTTGAACTAGCAGATCGTTTTCAAAACCATTTCCAAAACGATGTGTGAACGTAGTGATTGTCCTACAGATTTTTGTATAAGATTTAGTCTTACATATGATAAAGACTCAATCTTAAAATAGCGTGATAAGCTGCCCCAGGAGTCTCAATATCTTTGGGAGACTATTGTATTGGACCAAGGGGGTTGCTAAAGTAAAAAAGTGCTTGGATTTCTTTTAATAACTTCGCATTATCTCTTAATTGTGTCTGTGTTCGATATTGACTTATTTTATGTATGACGTACAGTAAGATTTACTACATTTTTGACTTTTGACAGCGTGGGAAAATCTGTCGTGAGCCAATGAGAAGTCAGGATTTTGAATTTTAGAAGGTCGGGCCAACTATGCAAACAAAAATGTCACCGGCCCCACCCTTCCTACAGGCCTAGTGGCATTATTTTTTTATCTTTTAGGTTGGCCAATCTGAGTGTCAAAAGTCAAAACTTTAGTAAATCTTACTGTAATTAATTTACCTTATTTCTTAGATAAAGGATGTTAAACACTGACAGGGTCTGCATAAGATTTAATTAGCAATTAGTAATTAGCTTTTATTTTATAATTTTTTTTTGACATAGGAACATCATAATTCAGTTTAATGTAAAAAATGTGCATCATAAATTAATATTTGATCTAAATCATATTAAGTTGTACATTTATCAAAATTCATGGAACACTTCAACCTTCAAACATTTTTTGTTTATATAAGGTTTGTTCCAACCACACTTCAAATTGGTTTGGAACTATCCGACGCATGCGCATCGGACCACATTTGAACGTTTTTTTGCTAATGCACATGCGCCGTACAGTTTGAAACTAGTTTGAGGTGTGGTTGGAACAAACCTATAAGTTAAAGGATTTCATTCCTGGAATTTCTATTTCACATTAAATGATCTTTACACAATTTTTTTATCTCGTTAAAGAAAAGTTGAAAAATATGAAAAAGACACAATTATAGAAAGATATTATGTTAAGTTGATGGTGTAGCGTTTACACTATTTTTATGTTTTCATTATTTATTGTAATATTAAGGTGGGGATACACTTGAACATTCGCCCCAAATGAGCATGCGTTTCCGTTCGGCTTGCCCTATCCATATCTAAGCAAATCGGGGCAAACGCATGCTCATTCGGGGCGAACGCATACTCATTTGGGGGTGAATGCATGCTCATTTGTGGCTAATGCTGTGTGCCTCCACCTTCAGTGAATTTTCTTTTAAGAAAAGCTTTAAATGACATTAGTGGGAGTTGACTTCATAATGTTATTATGAATAAGTTTAGAGGGGTAACTTAAGATCTATTGCTGTTATTAAATGTACTAAGTAAAATATTGACAACATTGTACGATTATTGTTTTCTTTATTAAGTAAATTGTTCTGCACTTATGATCTAGTTTTGAAATTTTTTATATAAAGTAAATTGTGTCTAAATCTAGTCGTATCAATTTTATAATACAGTAGAATCCCAATTATCCGAATTAATTAGGGATGGATCCAATACGGGTACACGGAGATTCATACGATTGGATATAGTTCAGGAGCTAAGAAAACGGTATTTAATTTATACAAACATTTACATTTCATTTAAAGATACAGTACTGCATTGAAAATTACAGTTAAAAGAAACAATAAATTAAATTACGCACAAGTTCATTGTAACAATTCTTCATTTTCTCCCAATTATTTGATTTGAATATTTTTGAATTCGGTTAATAAGGTTTCCAGATAATTGAAGTTCTACTGTATAATTTTGGTCTCAACTATGCTATTTTTACAATTAGTATTGACATTTGTCACTCAGGTTGACCAACCTATGTGAGGAAAAGAAGAAAAGCCACTAGGCCGGGAGGGGTGGGGGCCAGAGACATTTTAAGAACCAAGTTCCTTATCTCACGTTACAGCGCTTGAAGTGAATCGGAAATCCAACCTGTACCATAATCAACCCTCTCGAAATCGAACTTCACAAAATCCACCGATGGCGATAACTTGAGTAAAAGTTGACCGATTTACATGTTCATTTTTCCTTTTAATTTGACCTTAAATTGGCATTTCAGGACAGGAAACGATTTTATCATCACCTATTCAATGAGGCGAACATTTTATTATAATACACTTTTTTTTTAGAAAAACCAACAGCGACACCGCTATGAAGTGATAAAGTGTGTTAAACTTTATTAAAGCGGACCTAAGGGTTTGAAATCCATAATTCAACGTTTTTACCGATATCTATAATTCTAACACAACAAATTAATAAAACTTCATATAAATCATCTACATGGCAAGGCATGTAAAATTTTAACTTGTTACTGGCAGAAGTTTTTGTGTCGTGAAGTAATACATTATACTTCAATACGTAATACGTAATAGATTCGTAGAAAGCGATTCTTCACACACCTGTATTAATTGCGCATGCGTGACTCATAGTTTTGAACAATTCCTCTTTTTTTCCACTCTAGTGACGAAAAGAAGAAGAATTCTTCAACTTTACACACGATTAGCGAGTTTGTTTACATTTAACATAACTAATTTGATGTTTATTTAATAAAAGTAACTGTTTGTATCGA
>KZ651571.1:57045-72614 GCA_001010745.2 Gerris buenoi | reverse complement strand
AGGTAGAATCGAAAGGAACCGATTCCCAGGTAGAATCGAATCCGCGATCCGATTCCACATGTATTATACATGCTTTTTCCACCTACTTTTTTCAGGGTATTTCAACATAATATGCATTGATAAATTATATTTTAATAATAATAATATATAATTTTAAAACAATACACAAATTATCTTTGTAAAATATTATTTGCCTTGAGCACTTTGCAGAATATAATATATGATAAATATTAAGATTTTTTATTTTTATTGAGAGTGGAAAATTACACCATTTATTTACCTAGACCTTGTTAAAATATATTTTAGAGTACTAAAATATAATCTCCGGTATGAGATTGTGAACGGATCCGATTGTGAATAAGGTAGAAGTACGAAAGGAGGAACCGATTCTGAGGTGGAATCGAAAGGATTCGATTCCCAGATGGAATCAAAAGGAACCGATTCTCAGGTAGAATCGCAAGGAAACAATTCCTAACAAGATCCGATTCCACATGTTTTTTATTTGTCTTTTCACTATCTTTTCACGAGGTGGAATCGAAAGGAATCGAATCCTTTCAATTCCACCTTAGAATCGGTTCCTTTTTCTACCTCATTCACAATCGGTTCCGTTGATACCGGGGATTCTATTCGAGCACTCTTTAAATTTAGTTTAACTAAAACTTCAAATTAAAACAGTATAATTCTCCACTCTCTACAAAAATCTTTTATGGCGTTATATTCTGCAAAGTGCTTAAGGCATATTACATTTTAGAAAGATAATTTGCGTGTATTGTTATAGTTTTACAAATATAATATAAGATTATTTAATTATTAAAAATATAATTTATCAATGTATATTCTAATACCCTGAAATAAAATAGGTAGAAAAGACAAGTTTATAACACATGGAAACGGATCTCGGATTAGAATCGTATCCTTGCGATTCTTCCTGAGAATCGGTCCCTTTCGATTCTACCTGGGAATCGAAGCCCTTTGATTCCACCACAGAATCGGTTCCTTTCGATTCCCGGACAAGGGAATCGATTCCCAGAATCGAAGGGGTAAGAATCGGGGACCCGATTCTCAGAGAATCGATTCCCCAGCACTAATATCTGGTATCAAAAGTCAAAAGTATAGAAACGAAAAAACTGCAACAAATGCATGAATTGCGGGCGCAGCATACAGAAGAAAATCAAGGGGTTTGGAGGTATAACCTGGTCCTAATAAAACCCAGGCTTATTCAGAGCAGAGGATAACTTGACCTGGTCGAATGTGTCTTGCGAGTAATTATTTTTTTTGTATAAGTACAAAATTTAAATGGATATCGTTTTACGGTAAATCATTTTCCGTAGAAAAAGATAAAACGTGACCGTACACAACATCGAACCCTGGGAATAATATTATAAATGGGAAAATAAATGGTAACATGATTCAGTTTATTAAAAGCTTCCTTGAAGATAGAACCTTCCGAGTGAGAATTGGGCAGTCACTCTCAAACAACCACATCCAAAAAAATGGGATAATCCAAGGATCATCTCTAAGCGTCACATTGTTTTTAGTGGCCACAAATGGATTAGCAGATGATATCCCAATCAACATAACGAAGGCTCTGTACGTAGACGACTTAAACATTATTGCTAGGGGACCTGACCTGAAGGAAGTTGGAAATCAGATACAAGAGGCAATTGATACGATAGCACACAAAGCTAAGATGAGAGGTTTCATTTTTTCACCTCCCAAGACATCAGTGATACATTTCTGTAGGCTCAGGAAACCACACGAAGAACCTCCCCTATTTCTGGAAGGTACTAATATATCATATAAAGAAGACATACGATTCCTCTACAGTTAAAAGAAACAATAAATTAAATTACACACAAGTTCATTGTAACAATTCTACATTTTCTCCCTATTATTTAATTGGATAATTTTGGATTCGGTTGATAAGGTTTCCAGATAATTGAAGTTCTACTGTATAGTTGTGGTCTCAGCTATGCTATTTTTACAATTACTTTTGACTTTTGTCACTCAGGTGACATGTTCATTTTCCTATCCCCAGGACGATTTTGTTGGACAACCTTATCCACCCCAGAGTTTTTTTTTTTTTGTTTTTTTTATTATATCTGACCTAAAATTGGCATTTCAGGACCGGAAAAGATTTTATTATCACCTATTCGATGAGAGGAATATTTATTATTATACAATTTTTTTTTAGAAAACCAACAGCGACACCGCTATGAAGTGATAAAGTAAAGTGCGTTAAAACTGTATTAAAGCTGACCTAAAGGTTTAAATTTGAAGTCATTTCTGTTCTTTTAATTTTGTCTACTCTGCTAAGTACAAGTTGTTAGCATAGTATATCTTTTAATTTTGTCTCTTTTCTAACTGCCATGTACAAGTAGTTAGCATCTTATACTTAGTAGTGTAATTTTATAGTTAAACTTAATTAAAAGCATAAGGAAATTCGTTCCTACCTGGTGTTCCGCTACACCACTCTTATTTTATTACTTGTCTAGTTGGCCCTACCTTCTCGTATTAGAATTCCAGTGCTCTAATTTGGCTCGCATTTTTTTATTTTTTCCGTGCTGTCAAAAGTCAAGGCTAATTGTAAGAATAGTATATTACATTATTTATTGGGTTAAGATTTGACTCATTCACAATGAGGCACTATTTATTACTTATTTACTATATATTTGAATATTATTGAAATACTCATAACTTGTATTGTTAATACATAATGAATAAAAAATAGTTGTAAGGAAAGGGTTGAGATTACTAATTATTTAACTTTTGCAAACTTATTAAGTGAACCTAATATACTTTTTATGAATTTATTTTAATAATATAATGTATACCAATTAAATTTCTCTTGATCCTTTTGTCGTTGCCTTATGCTTGCCTTTATTTATTAATGCATATTAAATGCCTCATATGTCAGAAATGTTTTAACAAAATATAATTTCATTAGATTTAGATGAATATTTATTATGATTTAGATGTGTATATTGTATTTAGCCCTGGGAAGCATTGACTTCTACTGAACTGTACTGTATTATGCTATTATTTTTTGTATTGTTACCAAAATGTTTTTGTTAGATATTATTATAATACATTAAATTATTATTCAATACTTAGTTATTTAATTTTCTTTCACAATCAGAAACAAGAAAAATAAGTGGTAAGAAAAGCTGTTGTGAGGAGGAAGTGTGAAATGTGTGGAATTTAACAAAGCTATTAATGAGACCTTCATATTTTCCTTTTAGTTATTTGTCAATTTTGTCAAAATTTTGACAAAATTTCCCATTGCTCCCTTTTCAATAAACTCGAAAAAATCGGGGTTAGTTACAAAATTATAAACATTATATCCGACCTATACAAATATGCTCACACAAATATCCAGTCTAATAATCAAAAATCTAGAAATATCTCTATCACTAAAGGCCTTTTACAGGGAGAGATCTTATCACCCTTACTTTTTAATTTATTTATTTCCGATCTAGAGCAATACTTTAAAACAAAAGGGGCACGAGGTGTTAGCATAGACGGCAATAAGGATATCTCTCTCCTCCTGTTCGCGGACGATTTAACCATACTCTCAGAATCGGAAATAAAAATGAACAATCAATTAAAAATACTATCTCAATACTGCATAGAGAATAGATTAGAAGTAAATCTGGACAAGACCAAAGCTTTGATTTTTTGTAAGGGAAACTTGAAGACGGCAAAAATATTCTACAATAATCAAGAAATAGAAAAGGTCAACAAATTCAACTATCTCGGAGTTTGTTTTTCAAAAAAAGGTGTTTTTGAAGGTGCTACCAAACAAGCGATTAGTCGAGCCCGCGCTTCCTCAGGTGTACTGAGAGAAACCCTCTCCCGAGCTAGAAACAGGTCCTTAGAAACAACTTTAAAAACTTTTAGAGCTTGCGTCCTATCTACATTAACCTATGGAGCCCCGATCTGGGCTCTCCGCTATCTGCAAGACCTAGAAGCCGCCCAAACATTTTTCTTAAAAAACTATTTCTCCCTTCAAAAAAATGTCCCTCACTATATAATGCGAGCCGAATTTAATATCCCACACCTATCCATATTTATTTTAAAACTAGTTCTAAATTGGATAAACCGCATTCATTCTCTTGGCCCCGACAATATCCTCAGTATCTGCTTGCAACGTCTTAAATACCTAGACCAGACCCCATCTAACATTTACAAGATGAATTGGTATTCTCAAGTCAAATCATTGTTGAGTTTTATTGACACGGATCTGGACACCCTTCTAAATAATTTCATTCCTCCCTCTGTCCAAAAAGATATTATATTGAAATTAGAAAATAAGCTCGGAGCCGAGGATTTATGCAGAATACAGGAAACATCATTCAGTCGTTTTTATTCTATTCTAAACAGTTCCCATAACTATCACACAAATTACCTCAACATTAACTTGTCCTATCCGACCCAAAAATTGATTGCCCAACTACGTACTTCTGGTTTTGATTCTATTAAAGTTACCAACAAGGGAAATATTTATAAAATAGCGACCAATGAGCTATGTAGTTTGTGCAATCTTTACGAACCAGAAGACTTGGCTCACTTATTATTCCGATGCCCCATGTACAGCCATCTCAGAAACATGATCCCCTTACCCCAGAATCTACAATCTCAGCAAGATAGCTCAAAAATTGCATTTATATTAAACATTCTAGAAAAAACCAATGGTAATAAACTCTTTTACTTCTTTATTAATCTGATTAAAACTAGATCGTTCCTTCTGAACGAATAAAAATAAATAAAANCGCAGAACAGACAACCTGACATTTTCAATAAAGCTTTGTATCTGATGGATTTGCGAAAAAGCTGTATCGATAAGGGTTGGTAGCAGTGATGGTTACCGGTATGTTGCTACTGTAAATAACGATTATTCTCTCTATTTTTATTTTAAAATTAGTTGCATAATTTTCCTGCTTATATTGCAATTTATATGTTCCTTCAATTATAATTCGGTTCGTTTTACTAAATTTAGTGAAGTATAAATGTTTTTTCGGACATTATGGTGGTATTTATACTGGCAAATCCGACCTTTTCTCAAATGGTTCATGCGACAAGCCTCGGGGCTGTGCGAGCTACAGAGAATCTGTTACGGTAGTCCTGTGGGCTATCAGAGGAGCAGCGCCGTCGAGTTCTCTCTCTTACATTCCAAATCACCGGCTATAGAACAACTGATCGTACGTCTCAACGAGTGGGCGGCGGGAGGTGAGTCCGCCGTACAGAGACATAGGTCCGCCCTCACTTACGCTGTTTCTACCGTTATCAATGCTAAGAGGATAAATCCAAACGTTCACAGGCCGTTTGTGACTAGTTTTACGAGATGCGTAGAACACATCTGGGGTTATAAGAAGCTGATTCACGAAGTGGAAAGCAAGAGATCGATCCAGTACGATTCGAACGATGCCGGACACGAAGAGAAACTTTTACAGCTTTGGAACCTGTTAAAACCAGACGAACCTTTAGAATCTCGAGTGACCAAACAGTGGCAAGACATCGGTTTCCAAGGGGACGATCCTAAGACTGACTTCCGTGGTATGGGACTCCTCGGGCTGGAGAACCTGCTGTTCTTCGCCAGGGAATACAACACCGCTGCTTCCCACGTCCTCTCTCACTCGCTCCATCCTCAGTACGGCTACGCTTTCGCTATAGTGGGTATTAACATTACTAGTATGGCATATGACATTCTTAAAGATGGCTCGGCAAAGACTCACGTTTACAACCTTTGTAGGAGTCTGCCATCAAGTAGAATTTTCAACCAGATGTACTGTTATCTATTCTACGAGTTTGATAAATACTGGGTCGCTTCCAAGCCTAGAGATGTTATGGAATTTACATTTATCAAAGAAAAATTTGAAAAGAATATTAAGTCAAAGCCCTTTGATTCCACCACAGAATCGGTTCCTTTCGATTCCCGGACAAGGGAATCGATTCCCAGAATCGAAGGGGTAAGAATCGGGTACCCGATTCTCAGAGAATCGATTCCCCAGCACTAATATCTGGTATCAAAAGTCAAAAGTATAGAAAGGAAAAAACTGCAACAAATGCATGAATTGCGGGCGCAGCATACAGAAGAAAATTAAGGGGTTTGGAGGTATAACCTGGTCCTAATAAAACCCAGGCTCATTCAGAGGATAACTTGACCTGGTCGAATGTGTCTTGCGAGTAATTATGAGTATAAAATTTAAATGGTTATCGTTTTACGGTAACTCATTTTCCGTAGAAAAAGATGAAACGTGACCGTACACAACATCGAACCCTGGGAATAATATTATAAATAAAATAAATAATAAGATAAATGTTATCGTTAAAAAAAAAAATAGTACGCAGACGCAGAACAGACAACCTGACATTTTCAATAAAGCTTTGTATCTGATGGATTTGCGAAAAAGCTGTATCGATAAGGGTTGGTAGCAGTGATGGTTACCGGTATGTTGCTACTGTAAATAACGATTATTCTCTCTATTTTTATTTTAAAATTAGTTGCATAATTTTCCTGCTTATATTGCAATTTATATGTTCCTTCAATTATAATTCGGTTCGTTTTACTAAATTTAGTGAAGTATAAATGTTTTTTCGGACATTATGGTGGTATTTATACTGGCAAATCCGACCTTTTCTCAAATGGTTCATGCGACAAGCCTCGGGGCTGTGCGAGCTACAGAGAATCTGTTACGGTAGTCCTGTGGGCTATCAGAGGAGCAGCGCCGTCGAGTTCTCTCTCTTACATTCCAAATCACCGGCTATAGAACAACTGATCGTACGTCTCAACGAGTGGGCGGCGGGAGGTGAGTCCGCCGTACAGAGACATAGGTCCGCCCTCACTTACGCTGTTTCTACCGTTATCAATGCTAAGAGGATAAATCCAAACGTTCACAGGCCGTTTGTGACTAGTTTTACGAGATGCGTAGAACACATCTGGGGTTATAAGAAGCTGATTCACGAAGTGGAAAGCAAGAGATCGATCCAGTACGATTCGAACGATGCCGGACACGAAGAGAAACTTTTACAGCTTTGGAACCTGTTAAAACCAGACGAACCTTTAGAATCTCGAGTGACCAAACAGTGGCAAGACATCGGTTTCCAAGGGGACGATCCTAAGACTGACTTCCGTGGTATGGGACTCCTCGGGCTGGAGAACCTGCTGTTCTTCGCCAGGGAATACAACACCGCTGCTTCCCACGTCCTCTCTCACTCGCTCCATCCTCAGTACGGCTACGCTTTCGCTATAGTGGGTATTAACATTACTAGTATGGCATATGACATTCTTAAAGATGGCTCGGCAAAGACTCACGTTTACAACCTTTGTAGGAGTCTGCCGTCAAGTAGAATTTTCAACCAGATGTATTGTTATCTATTCTACGAGTTCGATAAATACTGGGTCGCTTCCAAGCCTAGAGACGTTATGGAATTTACATTTATCAAAGAAAAATTTGAAAAGAATATTAAGTCAATGTTGTCTGAACCTACCGCTGTGTTTGCCATAGATTTTGTTATCGACACTGTTTAGAGTTGAAGAGAGGTTTGAGATATTAGGTACAACCGATGTATCATGATCACCTCCGCCATATCTAAGGGTTATACGCTTGATGCTCACCCTTCTCTTTATCTCAAATCAAGAGTCTTTTGCTTTTTGAAGCGCACATGTTGAGAACTTGGAACATGTTTTGTTTGGCTGAATAATTAGACTCACGTAAAAAGTCATGTTTAATTTATTTGATAATTGCTTAAAAATAAACCTATTTTGATAATTGAATTGGATAATGTGATTAGTAGTGAATGAAAAATGGAATTTAAAATGGACCAACGAGAAACCCTTTTCTCCGATATACTGCTCAATGAGTTAAGGTTTGGGTAATGTCAAGGCAATAAGGTTTAAGTGATCTCTAATTTCTCTTAATACAGCATAAGATACATTTTTTATATAAGTAAAGCCCTTTTTTTTTTTTTTTTACCACATTTGCTTCTGTCATTGTTGTTTTATTTTAAAGCCAAGCCTGTACCTTGGCCATATGATACAGCTAGCTTCACTTGGAAAGTGCTTGTGGAGGTTAGAGCTGGTGCATGCCAATTGGCCAAAGCCAGGTCCACACATTGGCCATCATGAGCAGGCCAAATGTTTGATCGAACATCGCTAGGGGGAAATACACATATATGTAATTGATGTGTATATAAAGATCATTCATGAATGAACATATTACGAATAATAAATTAGGTATATGAATGAGTAACCTCAATCCCCCTTCAGATCATTCAATAAGAAGAGCATTTGGAATCTATTACACTAGTTAGAACAAATTAATTTTCCATTATTAGTCATAAGTTGTTTAGTTTGTTCAGTCAAGTCTTCTTCTTATATTCATTCACGTTTTCTCAGTCTTTGGTCCATTCTCTTTTTCATATGTTGAGAGTATGAAGTTGACCATTTTGGAGGTTGGAGGTCATCGACTGTCACAGACGGTGTCAGAAAATAATTACACAGGAAAAAATTACTCATTGAAAAAATTACACGAAGAAGAAATTACACATTTAATGAAATATTTATAGCAAGCGGATAAATGTTAAACTATGAGGTTCTGGTATTCTAGTGTTTTCTAGCTTAGAGGATGGGAAGAGATTCTGTCAGTCCAGGACCTTGCTGAAGCCCACATACAGGGTGGTCCTAAAGTACCCCCTCTTAACTTTTGAACAAAATAAGATAAATTAATGAAACTTGGGGATCTATACCATGTAAAGGCAAGTTAATTTTCATCAAGGATCTATGGGAAATCTACCAATTGTATACTTTTGCCCTCCTATAGGAGGCAAAACATTGGAGGTATAAAAATATGTTTGATGTGAAATATTCTTATTTTTGCCATAGATTCCAAATCTGCTGTCAAATTTGAAATTTTTATGTCGGGTGGCCTAGGGGCAAAACGTGTGGTTGCCCCTACGGCCGTTCATTATTTTCAGTAGGGTTTGCAGCAGCCCAATAGGAAATTTTGCTAATTATCATGCCATGCCATCACACCAGGGATTCTGCAACGATTTAGTGAGAATTTCCATAAAAGACAAACAAACTATTTAATTAATTTATCCTAAAACTTTAAATGTGTAATTTTTTCTCAGTGTAATTTTTGCATGTGTAATTGTTCCCCCATGTAATTTTTTCCTGTGTAATTTCATCATGTAACCGTCACAGACATGTTGATGTTGACCTTAACTGAATTGAAATGAGGATGTGACAAGTGTGCAGCCATTATAATATGTGTGTATTCTCTCTTGTCATTGTGATGTGTGAGAGAACACCGAATATTGGATCAAACATTGGCTTGGCCACATGGGCCAGTGGGTGGGCGAGTCTTTAGATTTTATTTATTTACTTATAAGATTATGTTTTACTTACACAGGCAACTGTTATTATAAGTTGTATTGAATAGTACTAGATATTAGCATGTCACTGGAAAATATAACTGGTTGGTAAGGAGAAGTTATGTATGCTACTAATATATTTAAATATTAATCAATATTGGTCTTAAGATTCTGTTTGTTTTAAATGTAAAATATTTTATCTTTCCATCTTATATTTCACAGAGCTAAGTTCAAATAGTTTAATGTTCTAAATATTTTTGAGGACTATTTATCTTTTTTCTATTAAATAAAAAATCTGGATTTTAGGGTAAGTGTCCATCTGAGACTTTTTAGTATCGAGACTCGCTCTCGAGATTGAAATCGCTAGTGGACATGGGGCTGAGACTAGTCTCGGAGACTTGCCGACTCTCCGAGACTCGGGAGACGCTGATGTTGCTAGGAAGTGGACAAGGTTGTGAGACTAATCTCGAGACTAGCTCTCGAGATTTAGTCTCAGATGGACACTTACCCTAAAGATGATAACACATATATTCATGTCTAGCTCTATATGCCTTTCCTATTCCCAATCAATATGTTAAAGTTATTATTAATTAGTAGTCAAAACTATTCAGTTAGCCTTATCTGGTATGGAACTAAATACTATTTTATTTCGAGATGGTGGAAAATAAAACAAATATATTATATTGATTAATTTTTTTAGAAAAAGGATATTTGTTCAAATAATTATTTCAATTTTTTTATTACAATTCCTTTTATTAAAGTAATATATAATAAATATTATTCACATATGTAAAATCTTCCAGTTATAATTTTCAATCTAGGTGTGTAGCTCTATTGAGTTTAATTTGTGTGTTTAAAATGTGTATGCCAATTGTGATATATAAGCACTGACATATTTTCAATTAAAGGGATGTTTAGACGTACAGGAAAGTTATATCGTGTTAGAAATAGTACTAATGAAGGTTTAATATCAAATGGGGAGTCCTCCAGTCTATAAATGTTTTTGCATTTTTCTCCTGAGGTGAACAGTACCTGCTCTCCTTCCAATCTAACCTTTTATTTACAAAAATAAAAATAATTTTGCATAACGTTTTAAATTAAATTTATGCCTTGTTCTAATTAAATTTATCATCTTGCCATTAAAATGATTAAGTTATGATTTAATGTGCTGGCGGCCCTAAGCCAAATCAGCAAATCTGCAAAATTGTCTTTCGGAGTTAGAGTTGACAATAAAAATAACATTAAAATAAATACTATGAAAAATACTTTTTTTAAAAATGTATTTTCATTTTTTAGTAATTGGATTTATTTATTTTTTAAATATTATATCATCAAGTCAGATTGGAGGCTTTGGAATAGCACCGACTTTATATTCCTCACCTTAATGCAAGAAGTAGGTAACTTGAAACTTTACCATTGTTGGATCATCATCTTTTAGGACTAATTTTTTGTCAGGGAATTCAATGCAATAGAGCTAGATAAGTCTTATTCTTAGCCTATCACTGTTTAAAATTCCAATTACTATGTTGATGTAAAAAAAAAACAATCTAATCAAAAATGTTTTAGGCCATTAATCTTAAAAAATGAAATTTCGAGTTACCTACTTCTTACATTGTGGTGATGAGATATTATTTGATATTACATTATGGAATTAAAAATGTTTGTGTTAATCACTTATGATAATTTAATTTACTTACTAGATTTATATTTCTTTTTAGGGCTTTCAAATTGTTCATTTATATGAAACATCTAATGTTCAGGGTGAAAAGTAATAATAATAAAAAATATTGCACTGCCTACTGAGATAATATAGTATTAGAAATTTGTATCTTTAAATAAGTACGTTCATTTTTTCTAACTAATTAAATCTGGCCGATGTTCTCTCTTATCAACAAATCTAACGACAATCAGCTATTCACTTCACTTTTTTTTAACTCACAACAGTTATTTGATTAAGGTTTTCGCTTCTTCAATATCCTTCAATTTTAAAATACTTTTAAATGATGACGCCCTTGAATATAAGATGCATCCTGAATTTTGAACGAAAAATCTGGCTAAAACATTAATGCATTGAGTAAAAGACGCTGTTACAATGGAAAAATTTCTTTTTCTAGTTTTTACCAACTTGTTAAGACTTAAAATGTATGCAGTTTACCGTAGATATTGGATTTTTATTTAGATGTAAAGCTCATTTGAATCTTAATTTAGATTTAAGGCAGACGCCAAGCTGTCAGAGGAAGTATCAACGTTAGATTTTGAAAAGAGATTAGAGAAGTCTTATCAGTTTGTCTAACATCCAATAAAATTGTATGTTATTACTATTATCACAGCGCTACGCAAATAGGATGACTTTTGTTTTATATAATAAACCTTTCTTTATTTCCACAACACCGTGATAGTAAATGTAAACTAAGAAGTCAGTAAATGTAAACTAAGAAGTCAGACGAAGAAGACAGACGAGGAACCTGACTCCTTCCACCCAACAGCGTCAGTCATGTTTCAATACATAAGCTGACTGGGGCACATTATCACTTTATATCATAGAGAGATATTATATATATCATAGATAGAGATACTATGCCCCAGTAAACTTATGTATTGAAAAAATAACATTCAAAATGTGTATATAACTCAAAATCACAAACATGTAGATAACGTTGTCTGACTCTAAGCCCTCGTATTATAAGACACACCTCGGATAAAAAGCAAATCCTGATTTTCGTGAAAAAGCATGCATCTTACATTCAAAACAATATGGTATTTATTGTTATTTGAACAGTGCTATTCAAATCTGAAAATATATCTGGTAAGGGGTATGGAATGCAGACTTGATGCACCAGATTGTTGAATCTATACATTCTAAAACCAATTTTTTCTAACACTTTTTTTGAAGTTAGATAATAACTTGCCTATTAAAGTTTTTACAATGTAATAAAATTGATGAAGGGTTTTGAGTAAGAGTAATTTTTTTTTTCCTTTGCGACAAAGTTCACACTTTCTTCTACACGATTTAAATTTACCTGGAAAAATGAACCTACTAATAATTAATTTTGATATATTAAATTAGTGTTACGATATCAATATGATCTATTGTATTTTTATATTGTATATCTAACATTTATATTATTAGGATCAAGGAAAGCACGTGTGTAAAATGTAGTTTTTTCTTAACTTTTAATAATTGTCATAAATTTAAGTATTATTGTTTTATTATTTAATTATTTTCTTTTTTTTTTACGATGCCATGATAAGCAAGTGAGAGTTAAAAGTCTAATCTTTATAGTTTAATTTTATGTTTTTTTTTTTTTTTACATCAGAGGTAAATAAGAGATTGAAGTTGCAAAAATAATATATTTGGAGTTATTATGGGAGCAAAGAAAGGAAAGAAATGATTTTGTTAGTTTAGGATATAATGTGCAAAAATCAAAATTTACATTCCTAAAGAAAACATATTTTATTGTTATTATTTTATAGTTGTTATCAATTTAAATGAAATATAGAAAAGATAAAAAACCTGAATATTTATTAAGGAATGAAGAAGGCGTAGGAAATAAGAATGACCACGAGAATCCCCTTCAACATGTCTTCTTAAGGTGGCGATATATTAAAAACCTTATATAGCAATCTCTCTATTGAGTCTCAGTAATAAATATTAATATAATAACTGTATGTACTATTCTATAATTTATTTTTCTCCTAGTTTATGCTTGAGACTCCAATTTTAAATAGTACCACCTTGAAGATTTGTAACAGGGATGATTTATTTTGAACCTTTTAACACACAAGGTTAAAATGATTGATTGTAAACAATAATCTAATAGATTGTTAAATCTAGTTATAAGAGAACTCTTGATCAAGTCCTTCAAGAAGAGCATCGTTGGAGGCCATTTTAATGAATATATAAAACTGTTTCTCCATATAAAATAATTCTTGTTTATATCAAAGCCACCTTTGGCTTTCATAAAGCCATCATCAGTGACTATATGAAAGAACTAGTTATTTTATAAAATAAAATGAAGAGGAATGAGTCCTATGATGTCAGGGAACAACATAAGATTTACGGCGTGAAGTGTGGATTCCATAAAGGCCCCCATACACACTTCAACTTGGTTGTCCAACTATGTCTCTCAACCTGGTTGAACAACATCAGTAGAGAGAGAACCAGCATATAGAGAACCCAGCATAAAGTGAAACTATACCAGAATAGTTTCGTTCCTGTGTCTGTCTGTCACTCTGTATGGTTCGAATAACTTTTAAATCAAAAGAGATAAAAACATAAGCTCCGCCCACCAATATCAAAAGGGTTTTGATGTCTTTCAACATGGTTGTTCAACTTGTGATTTGGTCTCTCAACCTGCCCATACACACTTCAACTTCAACGTCAACTCAACCAAGTTGGACAACAAGTGTATGGGGGCCTTAAGGGTAATACAGTGTCAAAAATACACAAGGAATATACATCGTTCCATCGTCAACCACGGTTTCCATAAAATTAATATCTCCTCACTTGCAATTTGAACATATTCTTGGTAATAACAATACATTAAAACTTAATTCTAAATACACAAATGACTAGAGGACGGATTATAACAATAAAAGCAACGGAAAATATTTAACAATTTATTACTACGAGTTACCAGTTTTTTTTTATTGTTAATTATTTCCCGTTGCCACTTAAATGAGTTTTTTTTATTACCCTTAAGGATCCACACTGCACGCTGAACTATTACAAAGGGTACAATTTTGGAATTATTATATAAGAATCTTACTTTATGAGTCTTATGTTAAGTTCCTGTCACCATATGACTCACTCCTCTTCATTTTTAGGGTTTTGTAGATACTTCTCAAAACCCTTATGCCAAGGGTGATGTGTCCGTCTGTCCGTCGCTCTTTGGTTCATAGGGCCCGAACCGTTCAAGCGAAAGTGCTGAAATTTGGAACCCTGGTGCAACTTTTTGACCCAACCAGAGGAAAAATATACAGAAGTCCATAATTAGATTTGCGCATGCGCAATTCAAAAAAATGTGGTAAACTCAAAAATTTACATTTTTTTTAATTTTTGAGTTGGGTATCAAATGAAAGCTGCTGAAGAGTAGGACACAAATATATATTTGCTTTTTTAAAGTTTGCATTCCTTATTGGTTTATTACTGATAAAAAACATTGTGACCCCCCGGGGAATCGAACCCGGACTCTTGAGATCGAAGACCAGAAATTATAATTACATAATGGGTATGCTTACTCATCTACAAAACCCTAAAAAGTACTTGGGGCAAGTACTTCCCTGTGATTTTTATATTTTATAATTTAACTCTAGTTCTTCTATAATCGGCACTGATAATGGCTTTGTGTTAGCAGTTAGCAGTAAACAAGCATTATTTTAGTTGAAGAGACAGATTCTTAATATTCATCTTGATCAGGCATTAACTGGATCTCATAAAGATTTTTCATACACTAAAATTTACTTACTTGCTAATACTCTCACTACAGAAAATGATTAATATTAATTTTAAAATTGATATTAAAATAATCTAACCAATTTAACAGTTTAAGGTGAATGTAGAGTATTATTTTAATATTAACTCTCCCTAAATTATAATAATTATGTTAAAATTTGTGTTATATTTATATCTAAATTATTGTTAGTTTTCACTGATTGTTTCCTATAATGTGTTGTGATTAGCCATTTGAGAATGCACATTAACAAGTATGCGTTTGTACTTGCACTTTAAGCGTACTTATTTATTATTATAGTTAATATATGTTTCATGAATTGTGTATGTATATTTATGTATGTACAAAATTCGGGGTACATTTTT
Source organism: Gerris buenoi (assembly GCA_001010745.2). NCBI lineage: Eukaryota > Metazoa > Arthropoda > Insecta > Hemiptera > Gerridae > Gerris > Gerris buenoi. The sequence continues at coordinate 57,421 of KZ651571.1, read as the reverse complement.
AAAAATTATAATTTTTATTTTTAATTTATTTATTTTATATTGAAACATCGAACCTGAAATAAAACACTAAAAGACTTAAGATATTCGTTTGTTTATTATATCCTGTTATTGTTAAAAAAAATTAATTTTAAGTAAATGCAAAGAGGAAGTGTTATGGCACAAAAAACACAAGTAATGGTTATTTTAAAAGTGTTCCATTCAAATATACCACTGTCAAACGTATAAGTTGCTGTCCAAGGAAAATCCAGAATCTGAAATAATAGGTTTGTTCCAACCACACTTCAAACTGGTTTGGAACTGTCCGACGCATGCGCAACGGACCACAATTGATCGTTTTTCGCTAATGCGCATGCGTCGTACAGTTTGAAACTAGTTT
>KZ651571.1:29980-49357 GCA_001010745.2 Gerris buenoi | reverse complement strand
TTTTTTTTTTTTTTTTTTTTTTTTTTTTTTTTTTTTTTTTTTTTTTTTTTTTTTGTTTTGTTTTGTTTCATATACCCATTGCCAAGCTATGTCCCGCAGACGAACTTAGCCGACCACATATTCTAAAAACACACCAAAAGATTTACTTATACTCAGATTTTAACATGATACATAGAAATTTGGAAAGATTTATACTACATTTAAACCATTAGTTTAAATTATAGGTACCATCCAGAACAGTTAAGGAGATAAATTATAAAATAAATTGTGCTGGTGGAGAAAGAATAAGAAAAAGAAATGTAAATAAAAATTTAAATGAAAGGAAAAGATGTCACATGTTTATAATACCTTGGAAGTTAAGTGAAGATCGACAGTAGGTTCAATTAGTCTGTAATCTCCAGAGCAGATCCCATAAAAACAACGTCCAGTCCACCTTAAATTAAATAAAAAATTAAAAAGAGATGCAACAATTCGATATGTTTATTATAAATATTCTAGAGTTTCAAAGGGGTAAAGATGTAAGTAGGTATTTAACAGCCCTGTCTGTCCCTATGATCTTGTGTCTACTTTTAATCCTGGTCATCCATCTACCCTTTTTACTTCTATACTTCTGCATTAATTGCTTCGACACATCACATTCTTATGGAAATTTGTTTTAATCACAGAGCAAGGTACTCAACAAATAAAAAAAGGCATAAAGCAGTGGTAAAAAGAGATTACAGGATGCAAGTAGAAAATTAAGATCCAGGTCGTATGAACGAGACATTGGACACAAGAATTTACATTTCTTAACAATCCAGTATTGTCGATGACCTCAATACGAAAATCAAAGGTAGATTGAAAAGGCGAAAAACCACAGAAATCAACACAACAATTGATCGCATTCATGTACAATGAATACGATGAAAATGTTGACGCTGAACCAATGTGTAAAAATAGCCAATACTACATAGAATGGAACCTCTAGCCTTCCTAATTTATTTAGAGAGTCAAGTGGCGCTCCAGGCCCTCAATGCTCCAAGTGCAAGCTCTGCACTTGTCAAGAAGTGACATGAGGCATTGGAGCTGCTTAAAGAGGATAATAAGGTCATTCTATTCTGGAAATGAAAAGACGGGGTAGCCAAAATAGCAGCTTCCATGCCATTCCGTGGACCAGAAGCAGCTGTTTACTGGTTTCTAAGACAGAGGATAGAGTCAGCTATCAAAAACTGAATCTGGAAAGAAGAGGAGAGATTGTGGATAGGTACTGAGGGATGAAGGCAGTCCAAGATGGTATTGCCAAAAACTAGACAAAAGGGAAAACAGAAGGCTGTAAGGACTGAACAGGCCTAATCTAAGAAACATGGTTGGAATCAGAAGACATCTAGCACTATTAAAATCGAAGACAACCCCACCTATTCAGAGTATGGCGAAGAAGAGGAGACAAAAGAAAATTAGGTTTCAACACCTAAGGAGTAGGAAAGATTAAAGAGGAGGAGCTTGCAGTTGTAAAATTGCACGACATCCTCTCCTTTATTATCTAAACAAAGAGGTTTGACGGAAGGGTGATGGTGGTATGATGGGCGAGTGATTCTAGAGTTGGCAAAAGGACCTAAAGTAGGGTCTAATTGCTAGGCAAGGCCTCTTCACCCCCTTACTAGTACAACTCCTAATTTATTTCATACATATTCTAATTCTTTAGTTTTTTAATACATTTTAATTATAATNATTATTTTTTTAATTGGTAAAATAGCGTTGTTTTGTCTCATAGGTTATAAGAACAAAATTAGTCAGTCTCAATTATAATTTTCAAATTTTTAATTTTTTCTGTATATTTTTATTATTTTATTTTTAAATTCAGGTACCATATTAATTTATTTTGTATTATATGTATACATTTCACTAAAATTAGCATAATACTAAAATTTAAGTGAAAGTGGCGTGGGTCCCCTGTCAGGACAATATGCGCATATAATTGAAGTATGATCACGCACGGTGTCAAAAAGTGACTGATTCTCTTGATAAAAGCTAGAAATGTAGCTAGAAAAATCCCCATCTTCCCATCGCGCCTACATCTACCTCAATTTTACAGTTATATCTTAAATTTAGGCCTCACAGGACCGCGCGTTCCCGAGGGTAGGCCCCCATGCACACTTAAACTTGTTGTCCAACTTGGTTGAGTTGAAGTTGAAGTGTGTATGGGCAGGTTGAGAGACCAAATCACAAGTTGAACAACCATGTTGAACACATCAAAACCCTTTTTATATTTGCGGGTGGTGCTTATTTTATCTCTTTTGATTCAAAAGTTATTGGAACCATACAGAGCGACAGACAGACAGACACATCAACGAAACTATTTGGGTATAGTTTCACTTTATGCTGGGTTGTCTGTGTGCTAGTGCTCTCTCTACTGATGTTGTTCAACTTTTTTTGATGTTGATCAACCAGGTTGAGAGACATAGTTGGACAACCAAGTTGAAGTGTGCATGGGGGCCTTTAAAGATGATCCTCAATTAGAAGAGCCAATACTAATAAGGGTAAGACATCAAGGAATTAGTCGGAGCTTCAAAATGTTTTCAGGATTTTTTTAAAGCAGTGTTTTTGTGACTTGCTCTCAGGTAATTCAGAGTAAGAATCAACCAAAAAATATATTTATATATCTGATGTCAATGAGATATTTGTAGCAGCTAATCTTAATAAAATAATATCCTGTCATTTTGCATGATTGCATGCAACATTTATTTGTTTATAAGAGTATTTGTTTAAATGCTTTAAATAGATCTGTTCAAAGAAAAGATTTTAAACATGTTTTTAACAAGTTTTATACAAACGTTTGTTGGTTTAGACTAAGCTTAATAAAGTAAGGGTTCTTTCCCCATAACCAAATAGAAAGTTGCAGCAATATCTTTTTAAAATTAAATTGTTTATAGCATGGTTAAAGAATATTTATATAATAGAAATTTTAAGTTCCATAAACAGGAAATTCTCAATGAGAAAATTATAAATAATTTAGTTTAAATTAAAAATTATTTTGACAGTGTTATCACTGTTTCTAAAACCAAGGCCTGATATAAAGGTTAACTATTGGCCATAATTTATTTTTATGTACAAGACATAAATAAATCATAGGCAAATCCAAGTTTTAGAATTTGGGGTAAAATAATCCTTCAGTTAGTAATGGAATTAAAGAAACCCTAGTCCATGTCAAAGGTTTATTACAGTCTGTCCCAAAGTAGAGTTAGTGCGTTGACAGCGCGGGAAGTCTAGTGACACACAGATTGGCCAACCTCTCTGAGGGAAAAAATAAAGGCACTAAGGTCTGTGGTAAGGAGGCATTATAATTAATTCTTATGACCGAAGAAACCCTTTTAGTAACTTGCTGGCAAGTACTAGACGGGATTTTTTTTTCAAATCTTTTACTTAAATTTTAATTATTTAACTCGTTATAAATGAAGTGTGTCGAGTTTCAATCTTTTAAGTATGTTCATTTGGAACAATATTATTTAAATTTTACAGCAGTAATTTAGAAAACAATTTTAAAACATTTAAAAGCTTCATACTTTCCGTCTTTAATAGTGTAGAATGGTTGGTTGATAACTCCAAGAATAGGTTGTCCACTATCTTTACAATATACTCCCATCAATATAGTAACACATTGAACACCGTCTGTTGATATTCCATCAGTAGTATCGACTTCTTTACCATGAATATACTGATAATCAGAGCAAAAAAATGTCTTATCACTCTGGGATTTGAACTCACCAGATATGTCGGTGTTTGTTTTAGGTGGAGTTGAGCTAGTATTAGTCCAAGAGATAGCGTGAAAATAAGTGTCTGACAAACATCAAGCTAGAATTTTGTGTATAAGTAAATCTTTTTGTGCCTTTTAAGAATATGTGGTCAGCTCAGTTCGACAGCGGCATTTGAAAAAAACAAAAAAAAAAACTGGTGGAGGCCAAGTCCCACCCTTTATGGTGTCATATTCATGATCCTGAGTACTAACTTAGTTCTTAGACCAAAAATCAAGTTGAAAGTAGTTTCTCACTTAACAGGTGATCTCTTTGATTTGGAGTAATATTTGACTAACTAACCTACCAAGTGACAAATTATCATTAACTTGATTTTTGGTCAACTCTCTACGTTCGTACTCAGGATCATGAAAATCACATTGTCCACCATAAAGGGCAGGACATGGCCACTCTCCACTGTTTTTTTTTTTTTTTTTTTTTTTTTTGTTTGTTTTGTTTCATATACCCATTGCCAAGCTATGTCCCGCAGACGAACTTAGCCGACCACATATTCTAAAAACACACCAAAAGATTTACTTATACTCAGATTTTAACATGATACATAGAAATTTGGAAAGATTTATACTACATTTAAACCATTAGTTTAAATTATAGGTACCATCCAGAACAGTTAAGGAGATAAATTATAAAATAAATAGTGCTGGTGGAGAAAGAATAAGAAAAAGAAATGTAAATAAAAATTTAAATGAAAGGAAAAGATGTCACATGTTTATAATACCTTGGAAGTTAAGTGAAGATCGACAGTAGGTTCAATTAGTCTGTAATCTCCAGAGCAGATCCCATAAAAACAACGTCCAGTNGGGGTATTAGACCTTTGAACTTTTCTGGAGTTATTATTTTCCATCTGGGGAAAAGTTGGCGCAAGGCCTTAAGGCCACCATACACACTTCAACTTGTTGTCCAACTTGGTTGAGTTGACGTTGAAGTTGAAGTGTGTATGGGCAGGTTGAGAGACCAAATCACAAGTTGAACAACCATGTTGAACACATCAAAACCCTTTTTATATTTGCGGGTGGTGCTTATTTTATCTCTTTTGATTCAAAAGTTATTGGAACCATACAGAGTGACAGACAGACAGACACATGAACGAAACTATTTGGGTATAGTTTCACTTTATGCTGGGTTGTCTGTGTGCTAGTGCTCTCTCTACTGATGTTGTTCAACTTTTTTTGATGTTGATCAACCAGGTTGAGAGACATAGTTGGACAACCAAGTTGAAGTGTGCATGGGGGCCTTTAAAGATGATCCTCAATTAGAAGAGCCAATACTAATAAGGGTAAGACATCAAGGAATTAGTCGGAGCTTCAAAATGTTTTCAGGATTTTTTTAAAGCAGTGTTTTTGTGACTTGCTCTCAGGTAATTCAGAGTAAGAATCAACCAAAAAATATATTTATATATCTGATGTCAATGAGATATTTGTAGCAGCTAATCTTAATAAAATAATATCCTGTCATTTTGCATGATTGCATGCAACATTTATTTGTTTATAAGAGTATTTGTTTAAATGCTTTAAATAGATCTGTTCAAAGAAAAGATTTTAAACATGTTTTTAACAAGTTTTATACAAACGTTTGTTGGTTTAGACTAAGCTTAATAAAGTAAGGGTTCTTTCCCCATAACCAAATAGAAAGTTGCAGCAATATCTTTTTAAAATTAAATTGTTTATAGCATGGTTAAAGAATATTTATATAATAGAAATTTTAAGTTCCATAAACAGGAAATTCTCAATGAGAAAATTATAAATAATTTAGTTTAAATTAAAAATTATTTTGACAGTGTTATCACTGTTTCTAAAACCAAGGCCTGATATAAAGGTTAACTATTGGCCATAATTTATTTTTATGTACAAGACATAAATAAATCATAGGCAAATCCAAGTTTTAGAATTTGGGGTAAAATAATCCTTCAGTTAGTAATGGAATTAAAGAAACCCTAGTCCATGTCAAAGGTTTATTACAGTCTGTCCCAAAGTAGAGTTAGTGCGTTGACAGCGCGGGAAGTCTAGTGACACACAGATTGGCCAACCTCTCTGAGGGAAAAAATAAAGGCACTAAGGTCTGTGGTAAGGAGGCCTCTCCCCTCCACTGCTGCCTAGTTGGCCTGACCTTTAGTCCGGGAAAATCTCGAGCTCTCATTGGCTCCCCAAACCGATTTGCTAGTTTTTCCCACGCTGTCACTACTTTGACACAGACTGTAGATAGTGTGTTGTTTACAAGCACCTGAGGTCTGAGACAACCTCCCTTGGGAGGCTGTAGTAATCCAAATACTTCAGGGTGGGGATGCATTATCACTACACCTATAAACCTATGGAAAGTGAGCTGATGCTCCTAACACTAACCTCATGCCAATAAGGCAGGTTCAGATGGATTTGCGGCATAATCCTGACTTTATCCAAGCATGTTTATTGTTAAGAGACATTTTTAATTTTACATTTTAATTAACTTCATTTGACAAACTTTACTAGATCTACTTTCTTTTTCACCCAGAATCCCAAGACTATATTAAAGTCTAATATAGTCAATTTTAAACTCTGCAGTTAAAATAAAAGTATCTTACCGATAGGATCAATCCAAATGGCGATGTTGTTAGGGAGAGTGTAGTCATAATTAACCTGAACTTCACTTATAATATCTCGGTGAACTTCTCTACTGAGAAGCTCGGCAGCAACTTCATCTTGAAGAGCTGTCATTAAAAGATCTTCTGTTTCTCTCTCTGATTCTTTTACTTCTACCGTAATTAAATCTTCTCCTCGTTTAAAAGTATTTGTCTCCTCGCCCAATATATTACCCCTAAGCGAAGGATTCTGCAAAATAAATTAATAATAAAATAAACAGACTGTTGAGTAAAAAATAGAGCAATCATAAATTACAATATTATAAGTAAAATCAACCAGAGATATATACCAAAGAGTATTACATATATGTCACAGTGTTCAGTATTATGCAAAAAATAGGACGTTAGTGGCCCTTGATATGAATTCACTTGACCTCCTAACTCTAGTGATTAAGAAGATAAAAAAAAAATTAATCCTCAAGTCTTTAATAATTTTTTTAAGGACGAAAGGATTAATTAATTAAAAGGCGTTTCTCGATCAGAGGTTTTTAAATTCTATACTTTATGTTGTGCCTTATATGTTTTCTTTATCGTTCAGTTATACATGTTCTTTTGTGAATTATTTCACTTTCATGAATTATTAATTAATTAATTTCAAATAAGGTAAATGTCCGCAAATCATAATTCTGGTAAAATGGTGCCCCAAAAATGATGAGAAATTTTCGGAGCAATGAGAGATAGGGGATTGTTGGCCAAAATTCACAGGCCATTTGGAAATTATTAAGAGGAAGCAAATGCTCAAAATTAGCTCTAAACCACAAAGTGTGGACCTTTCGGTAAAGGTCTGCAAGGGGGGATTGGAATAGGTCCCGTAAAGGAGGGTGAGGGTCCTCACCTACCTTATATCACTATAATTACTCGTCAGGATGATTACAATGTACACGATACTCTGTAGCTTCACTTTAGACTGACTCTACTAAACACAACTAAAAAACTATATCTCTTGACTCACTTGACTTAACTGACAGAATAGATGCGACTTTCAGCTCTCTCTGTCTGACTCTCTCTAAGGATGAGACAATTTCATTAAGCGGCACTAACAGGTGCAGGTGAGTAAACATACTCACAATTATATAAAATATCCCTACTTACTACATATGTTAGGTATAAAAGTTATGTATGTATAACAGTTTTGGTGCCCTTAGACACGATAGAATAAAATTAAATAAGCAGCAATGCATTTAGTAAAAAAAAGGCAAAATCATAAATTTATTTAGAAAATATGTAGGACAGTAGCTACAAAAGCTATAATGTCACACAACTAGAATAAAATGTACTTTAGGATATTTTAGGAATAAACTATAACCATCCTCTGCAGATTAAGAGATGCTGCAATAAAATTGAATCAAACTATTTAAAATTCTGTAATTTTGACATCGATAAATAACATAGATCAAATATACAGTTGGACCTCCATACAACGAACATCTCTATACAAGGAATTTTTTTATAACCAACGATTTCTCTATGTTAAGGGTTTCTATAGTAAAATCAATTCTATATAACGAATTTCTCTACAACAAATTTTTTTTATCGTTATATGGAGGTCCGACTGTATATAAGGCGTTTTAAGAATTTCATTGCTTCAAATGAATTTAAATAATAATTGCATTACACTATTTTCGACATGGTGTTTTACAACTTCCTGGACGAGTACGTCGGCAAATGTTTTAAAATCATAAAGAAATCTTGGATTTCTCTCAATACCAGTCTTCTCTTGAACAAGAAGAGAGAGTAAATGCTGGTCTTGACGACAAATACGAGCAATGTTAGCCGCTTTCTCAGACAGTACAATCAGCGTGTTAAGAAGATTAGATGACATCCTGTAAAATAATTAATTTTATCAAATCACCTGTAATATTTAAGAGATAAAAATATCCATAGTTATTTATTATAGTACAGTCATTTCAAAAAAATATTTGAGCTTCATTTGTTTCGGGGTTTTGTGAATATCTCGCTTCCTATGGCTTGGAGACCAATTAAGGTGGTTATGGAAATTGAAGATAACAAAATTTCCCACTAAAAAGTTCGTACAATGGACGATTAACATAATATAGAGCGAAGAATGTCTAGTATCTGTCTCGGCAAAACTTTCAAGTATTTTTACAATTATCTCGCTTCCTATGGCACGGAGACAAATTGAGGTATTTATAAAAAAAAGAAAGATTATGAAATTTCCCACAAAAAAGGTCTCATTCTTTACTTACAACAAACTGTTTAGCAAAAAACATACTCTGCTACAACGTGGATGGTATCTATTTTTATGTAAATTTGTGAATATCTTGCTTTCTATGGCTCGGAGACTAATTGAGGTGATTATAAAAAAGAAAGTTTATGAAATTTCCCACAAAAATTGTCTCTTTTGTTTTTTACGTACAAAAAACTGTATAGCAAAAAACCTGCTCCCCTATAACGAGCATGGTATCTATTTTTACAAATATCTCGCTTCTTATGGCTCGGAGACTAATTGAAGATCAGACCAATATTAAAAATTATGAAATTTAATTAAGGAAATAATATTTTTATAATGTAAAAAGGAAATTTTGGGCCCAATAATGAATATTTACCCATTGACCTTATCATTCAAATTAATTTGTTCATATTTTACAAAGATTGAAACAAAATCTCTAGTGTAGACATACCAATGCTAAAAAAGCAATAGCTAATTCGTCCAATAAGTATTAATAATTTGTATGAGCCTCAGAATGAAACAATAGATTGTTAAGTTTTATTCAACTTAGGTGCCATGACTTATAATGAGTGATGTCACATCTACTTAGTATTCCATATGGTTACAGTATGTATGTCGAAAGAAGCGTCGTGTTGACAGCGCGGGAAATCATATGACACTCAGATTGGCCAACCTATGTGAGGGTAAAAATAAAGCCACTAGGTCTGTTTTAAACGGTTATCCCGAAGGCCGCGCCCCTCCACTAGAGATTTTTTTTTTTACCTAGTTGGCTCAACCTACTGCCCGCCAAAATCTTGAGCTCTCATAGGCTCTCCCCACAATGTGTCAAACTTTCCCGTGTTGTCAACGTGACGCTTCTTTCGACATACATACTTTAGTCACAATATATACAATATATCTACCTACTTACTTCTTGAATATGTACTCTTATTTTTCCCTTGCCAATAGAAAATGAGTTCTTCTTTAAACAAAAACTAAACTTCTAATGAGACATCATAAAGACAATGTATTTACTAAGAAAATAAATAAACACTTAATATGAAAGAATATTTAAATTTTACCTACTTAATATTACTTATTTTTTTATTACCTTCCTCTTAATAATCCTAAACTTTCTTCAAAATAAAATCAATTTAAATCAGATGTAAATACTCGTAAAAATGAATCCAGATCCTATTCTTAATTTGATTAAGCTTAGGAACACATACATTATTTGTTATATAATTACCTTTCTATTTTTGACGACTTGAAGGTGAAGTGATAAGTAACCTTGCTTAAAAAAGACCAAGTAAATGAAGTAGAATTGAATCCGTATCAATAAAACCTTGATGTCTTATAATTTACTTAATTAATCGTAAACATGTTTTGCTATTAAATTAATACCGATAGATAATTTATAATGCTGAAGACGTCATAGAAGTGTTGATATTACACTATGTATTACATAACACAAAAGAGAAGAGAAAAATAATTATATTTAACTATTAAGAATTAAAATTAAAAGCAAAATATACGATGTAATAACAAAAATTTAAAATTTTTAAATCGAATCGAACTCCTCTCTCACTCTCTCTATCAGTATAACCTTATTGAAACCTACAGTTTATTTTTATACTTATGAGTTCATTAATTCAACGTTCATATTTTGTTGTGCTTGAGACAGAAAATTATTACTTTATTTTTATTTTTATTCAAATGACGAAAAAATGCACTTGTTTTTGATAGTGATAATACCAGACTTGCAAATATTTAATTAGAGATAAGGGGTAGATTTAATTTTATGTGTTTAATTATATGCTTGATACTTCATACTCTCTCTTCAGTACGCTTTTCTTATTTTCTTCTGAGTAAGTTATTATTGTTTTGTTTGTAAATTTTACCCAATTATTTGGGTTAAATTGTCGTTTATAAGTAATTGTACTATTATTATTTGTTTTTTTTTTCATATCAAATTATAAGCTTTAATATTTACTTCATTTAGTTGGACCCTCTTCTACCCGCTTGGCTGATGAATATTGTATTATTTTCCAGTGATTTACCGCTAAAAGTTAATAAAAGGTTATCTGCATAACAGAGTTTGTTTTAGGTAATATTTATCATTAAGTCTTATGATAGTCAGTGGTTAGTCTGATAAACTTAAGACAAAGGGATATAACACTTAACAATAGGTGAATTATAATATACTGTTGGGATGTTGTCTTATTGTCTAACACTTCCGGGGGCTGATTCTGTAACTTTGAAACCTCCCTTTTCATTAGACAAATTAGGCTAATTCGTATTGTACATGCCATCGAAATTTCTTCGAGTTGGACCTCTACCTGGTTTATATACAGAAGGGTTGTTTTTCTACAGCATATGAGCGGAGCACCACGAAGTGCCACGGAGCGGCTATTGAAAATTCAAGGGAACACAAAATTTAGGTTTTTAATTTAATATGCGGGATTTTAATCCGAATTTACCAACAAATTATTATAATGCCTCCTGCGTATAAAAGTAATCATATTTAATAATGTTGTCTGTTATGTAGATTACCCTACCAGTCAAATTAGGATAATGCTCGCAACAAGTAATGCTTACTAATGTAAAATATTAAATTAAGGCTTCTATGAGACATTTACTATGTTTCCACGTCTTTAAATATGAATTGAATCCTGATTTACGATTTAACAAGCTAGGTGTTTCCAAGTGTAGTATTGAATCCGTATTCAATATGAAATAAAGAAACAAAATTTTTCTTGGTTACTTTTTGGTAAAAGTTATAAATAATTTTGTAACCTTTATCTTTTGTAACCATGTTTTTTTTTATTATGTGTTTTGACAGATTTGACTTCAGTTTATACAGAAATACTCTAGGTGCACTCACACCCACGCTCTGTGCATGTCAGGATCAAGTTCAGGTGTTTCCTTCAACTCGATTCGGATACAATTCCAGAATTTAATTTTATTGTATCGGAATCAGATTCGTACTCAATCCATATTGAATCTTGGTTTCCATGGACACTTTGGAAAGCAGTGATTATAATCATATTACTGTTAGTCAAAAATAAAAATAACAAATTTTTTCCCTAAAATTCCCTCTTTTTCTCACTTAACCGTCTTTTTGATTATCTGTTCGTCGAGGTTTTGCTGCACCTTAATTTTAACACATTTCTTCAAAATGAAACAGAATAAAAGCCTGAAATATATTTAAGTAGAATATGTAGTGCACACTACTTAAATATTATTCAGTTTATAGGATTATCTGAGTAAAGAGTCTGTCAGTGATAAAATAGGTGATTACTGGTAGGATAATTTATAAGTAAAATTATTATACTGAAAGTATGTTAGGTTGAAACCTACCTACAAGTATATTTAAGTATTGGTTTGTAATTGTTGCTAATAGTCTCATTTTAAATCTGTTTTTAAGGATATCATAATGAGCTCTTTACTGAGGGAATACAAATTATTTCACAAAGCTGATAAATGGAAGATGTTACTCTCTGATTATGCATTGCTCATTCTTAACACTCCTATCAGAATTAATCCAAATCATCTACTACCCATTTGGAATGATGGTAAGATCTCCATTCTAATTTAACATGCTATAAAAAGGTTGAAGTCAGGTTAATATAAGAGTTCGGCCTTTATTGCTTTTAGAATGCATAACAAACCTATAAATTGATAGTTAAAATTAAAATGATTTTAAATTATTATTTATCAAAGGGATGAAAAGGAGAAATATTTCATTTTCTCACAAATGCAACATTTTCTGTGTTATGCTGCTGTTGAATTTAGACAAAAAAATTAATTTAAAGGCCCCCATACATGGTCAAAATGTTTGCTCAAACATTTTGACCGTGTATGGCTCAAACATTTTGCACGTGTAAATGTTTGCACAAACATAATTTTTAATTAAATTTCACTAACATCAGGTTTGCGCAAAATGTTTGATCGTGTATGGGGTCCTTAATGGATCTTGTTTGCTTACGAGTGTTGTAACTAGTCACTATCATTGCACACAAATTTATCCTTCTTTAAGGGGCCCACGATCAATTTGATTGCCAACCTTGTCAACTTGCCTTATTAAAGAGGATATTAGACATCTGTAGGCAGGTTGAGGTAAGATCAAAAACTTTGGATATTTGATGGGTGGAGCTTGATGTTAATGACCTTGTTGTATTGTCTGTGGGGAAGATGACAGCAAGGTTGGTCGTCTATAGGCCCCTCTAAACTATTTTAGCTGTGAAGGGGAATAAGGTTAATGACAAAAAAACTCAAATAAACCAAAGAGCTACAGTCTGTCCCAAACGAGAGTTAGTGCGTTGACTTGGTGGGAAATCGAGTGAACCACAGATTGGCCACCTCTCTGAGGGAAAAAAACATTTATCTATGTTTTGTTGGTCCGACCTTTTGTCCGAGAAAATCTTGAGCTTTCATTGGCTCCCCACCCCATTTCCAAATTTTTCCCGCACTCTTAATGCACTACCTCTCGTTTGGGACAGACTATAGTGATATATTATCAACAAATATTCAGAGGAGGTTAAAATCAATTTCTGTAAGAGTTATTTGTCTTTTTTATTCTAGTTCTTATAATATCCAATAAGATACAAATCTTAATCTGTTCTACAATAATTCCTTTATGTTTCAGCTAAGTTTAGGATCTGTGTAGATGGTGGAACTAATCGTTGGTTCAACTATACAGAGAAACACAATATCACTCCCACCAAACTCTATCCTGAAATGGTTTCAGGGGATTTTGATTCGGCTAAGAAAGAACATTTTGAAAAACTTAAAAACAACAATGTTAAAGTCATATCAACACCTGATCAGGACCATACTGATTTTACCAAGGCACTCCATGAATTGGCCAAGACTTCTGGAGAGGTTGGTTTGCATTTAAATATCTTGATGCCTATCTATACAAAGTTTTTTGCTTCCAAGCTTACCGAAGGTAACAGAAGCTATGTAATCGTTCTAAAGAACATAATATTTTATGTCTCCGATTTCAAAAATTCCTAGACAGAAATTTGTTTCAGACATCAGGGAACATTTTTTGTTCTGTGTCTGTCTGTTTGTCTGTAGCTCAATTTTTGCGTACCAACATATCTTAAAAACTACTTGTCCGATTACAATTTCATTGTTGGTCCCATATAAGTTTCAACCTTCTGCACTCATTTGTTTTTCTTCCTCATGTTCACAAACCTATAGCTTCAAAGTACTTATCTTTGTACTTATCTCTTGATTTTAATTTTCTTATGTGTAATATTAGTTAGAAGAATTTTTGAAACTCACTTGTACTTGTTAGATGTACTAGATGCTCTAGTACCTTTTGTAAATTTATTGCGTATAATTCACGATGTTCATTGTGTAATTATTTGTTAATCTCGTAGCTGTTAAGTGTCTTAATTATTTGTTAATCTCTTAGCTGTTAAGTGTCTGCTACCGCTACCACTTAATTGTTTTGTTGATTGTGTAAAAGCTTCTCTCTTGTTGTAGTGTTACAATTAAGACTCACTTAAAAATAAATCATGGAGAAGTTAACTTATTCTCAGGGCTTTACGGTACACATTCCCTTCTTTTAAGTACATAGGTTTTTTTTGGTTTTTTTAATGGATAAATACTATCTTGCATTTCAATGTAATGTAAAATCTTATTTAAATGTTTCAGTTCAAATCTATTATTGTATTGGTGGAAGCTAGTGGTGGAAGACTTGATCACACTTTTTCCAATCTTAATACGCTGAATAAGGCTAACGAGATCTTTAAGAGAGATGTTGATATATACTTGGTAGGAAGGAGTAGTATTACTTGGTTACTACAGCCTGGCTCTCATACTATTCATATACCTGACTGGATTAAACAGTATCCCTGCGGTATTCTGCCTTTCGCTCCTAAATCATCCACCATCAAAACAACTGGACTCAAATGGAATCTAGGTAAGAAGTTACATTTTGGCTTATTCCTTATTTGTAATGAAGCAAGGCTGTGTTATAAAGCTATTGCCCTTATACATTGAAAAATACTTGGTTTGGCAATAGTTCCTATTGCCAAATCTAGTAGTTTAAGGAATCAAACTTAAGTAAAATTAATCTCTAAGAGACTTTTGTTTTATTTAGAGAAAAAATTAGAGATCCTGAAAGAGGAAAATATTTTTATTCCTTACCATTTTTACCCATTTTAGAACTGCTTCATCTACGACTTCATACTTACAACCTCTAGATCTTTTTTTTAACGTTCATGGCGTGCGACTAATTGTGTGGCTCAGAGTGGTGTCTGTGAGGTATATATAGGTATCAATAATTAAAGAACGGAAAAAGCTAGGTGAGAGCGGAAAAGTGGGGTAGAACCGTAGAGATGTGCTCTAGAGGGCTAACTAGTTAAAAGAATCTGAACAGCGAGGATTGGTATTTGAAATAAGGTAGAAGTGTAGGAACGTGGTTCGCCATGAACCTGTTAAATCACTGCTTGTTTTGTGAAGTTTAAATATTGAATCCCAAATTTTTTAAAATTTTAGACACTGAAATCGGAGCTATTTCATATTTATGGGATACTTCATTTTTCTTCATTTCTTTATCTACATCTTTAAATAGATTATTTTTTTCTGAAAGTAACGATTTTCTTTCAGACATTCGTATGGTGTGTAAATTGCGCTATAAAATGTCAAGAGCTCTTTAAACGTTCTACATGAATACTAAACTGAGACTAAGAGATTTTTTTTATTGACATCTACATTCGGTTTTTTTAATTACTTAAAAAAATAAATTAAAATCAAGTTTCATTTTTAATACTTCTCTTAAATTTTAGTTTGGTTTTTGGCAAACTCTTGAATGTTTGCTTTTGGTTTGTTTTTGTTTAGTTCCTGAAGAAACTCTGAAAAGAACATTGAAAAGTAGCTTAGTTAACAAAGGTAATTTTAAATTTCTTACTCCTGTATCCAATGAAAGTTTGTTCCCTGGTTATGCCTAATATATAATCTGTGCAGCACAGATCAAACCCCCCCTCCCAAGAAAAGGTGCAAGTAATTTCCAAGTTCTACTGTTACCACCCTAATTTAGAAAACTGAGTTATTGAGGATCAAGATAATATATAAAGCCTTATCTGAGGACTGCCGAACCAAACAGAGGAAACAAGCCGAGCATTGGTCTCTGTACATGCCCAGTCTGAGATGCGCAGGAGCTCTTTAGACTGAGCATGCGCAGAACCAAATGCTCGGCTCATTTCCTCTATTTTGTTCGGCAGTCTGGATGAGGCTTAAGATGAAGACATTAGTAGACATGAGACTAATGTCTCATGTCGATCTCTGACATGGTATAGGCTCACCTCTCGCTCAATCAATTTCTCTTTTTTTCTATGTAACTCTCGTATTTCTATATTCATATCGGCACTGATGAAGGCTTTCAGCCTTTTGAAGGCTTTCAGCCTTTTGAAGGCTGAAATCTGCTTTGTGAAATAAACCAGTTTAAATTTACGTGGAGAGACAATTTTTTGTTATTCCTATAAGATGAACTCCATAGACGCTCCTATATCTAACGAATTTTTTTATGTTTAATGTACTATTTTTAAAGTTTTTGACGTGTTAGGTAAGATGCAGTTCATCTTAATATATCTTTTTTATGTATACAATTCCTTTTAACGCATGAAAATTAAGTTTTTTTTAATTTTTAATATATCCAAATTACAATTATCAATAACTACGGGAGACATACAGAGAAAAATACACCCCCGCACCGGGAATCGAACCACGGGATGTATGTCTCCCGTAGTTATTGATAATTGTAATTTGGATTATTTAAAATTTAATGTTTCCATAGTAATAAAACTACCAAAAATTTAAAAATTGAGTTTTTTTTAATGTTAAAAAGAAATTTTGAACTGGAATTTTACCACTTTAATCCAAGAATTTTACATTTATGTACATTTTTCCTAAAATAGAAGTACTGTTTTTTCTGTTATAACTGCTAAAAATTATAAATAAATACACATTTAAGATACATTTTCGTTAATAGTTAATTTTTAGTCAAATTTTCTATTAAAATAAATGATGTTTCATACAACAAGGTGTCCTCAAGAGTACTAAAAGATGTATTTATTTTTCATATTTTTTAAAAAATGTGATATTTCATCCCTTGTTTGGGATATTCTAAAACCTTATGTTTTTCTGGCTGTTCCTTTCATAAATAGAAGTTTTTTTTTTTTGTTTTTTTTTTACCAAATCTATCAGTCTTTTTTTTACATATCTTTTTTACTAAACGTAAAGTCATCATAAATAGTAAAAATATATGCATAGCCTGAAGTTGAGTCCTAGAGCTCCAGCATGTGACTCAGTTGTTGAGTATCCCAAATAAGGGATGCAATATAATCTTTTTCAAGAAATTAAAAAAAAAAAATGTGCATCTTTTATTACCACTAACCCTGAAGACATCTGTTTTAAAATTATATAAAATACAAAGTGGTAAAGCTTACTGAAAAATGGAAAATAAATGATGTTGCTTCTTGAATTTGAGCTATATAACACTTTTGTTTCACAATATTGATGCAATAACTTTTTATACTTGTTTGATAGATGGAGATTCAATTGAATTTGGTGGTCTGATAAGTTCATCGAACATGTTTACGGAAGATTCGGAAGTCACGGTAACAACCGATTCACCTCTTGTTTGGACTATGAGTATTGATGAAGAAGATGAACCTTCACATCTCTCCCCTAAGATTTAAAAAATTACTTTTTTATTGCAATTTTTATATCTTGAAAAATGTGGGTTTTATAGCTTCTATTACTTGAAAATTCCATAATGAAATGCTTTACTCACACTTTTTTAAAAAGATTTTATGTACTATTCAAAAATATTTTTATTGCCCCTCAGTAGAAATTAGCTGACTAGAGTTGAGACAGTTAAAACTTAAACAACATAAAGGAATTTTTTACTTGCCAAAAATAATCCATTTTTATCCAGGTTTTAACTTTTTTATTTTTTTAGCATATTTCTGGTTGCTACAGTTTGTGCCAAATCATTGTTAGTGTGTTGACAGCAATGGAATGTAAAAAGAAATTAGGTGGGGAGCCAATGAGGCCTTAGGTTTTTAAACCCTGAACTCTCATTGGCTCCACAGTAGTTCAGAGTTATAAACAGCTTGGTTTTCCGGTGAAATCCGCGTCACAAAGAGGTTGAAGTCCGACGTTTCGCTTCCACTGCTGAATGCATCTTCAGGGGTGTGGTGCATAGTGGTGTTGACTCGAAGCAATCACAGGATGTACTGACGACTGGAGAGAAGAACGGCGTATTTATACTGGTTTCCTAGACCTTAGATTGTACCTGGGTGTTCCATTACTCGAGGGGATCCTTTGTCGGGATGATGCAATCAGGCAGGTGCTTCTAAATTTCATTTTATCAAATTTGTTTTTACTATAATTTTTTTTCGACTAAATGCTGAAATTACTAAATTCTGTTTAATGACAAATCCCAATTCCCATTCAAGTTACCCTCACCACTAATCTGTTCACTCTCCACTCTATTCATCATCCAATGTGAAGATTGTGCTTAGTGATTACAATCTACACCAAAGTAGAGTTTGAGTGACACACCACTAGGTCTGTCGGTAGGGGTGAGGCAGTGTTTATCCAGAGGGTCTCTCCCCTCCACTAGAGACATTTATCTTTGCCTAGTTGGCCCGACCTTTTGTCCAAAATCTCAAGCTCTCATTGGCTCCCCACATTTCCCGCGCTGTCAACGCACTAACTCTACTTTGGTGCAGAATATAATGAGTGATAAGATTTTGATAAACATAAACAAACCTTTTTTTATAGTCACTAACTGCTAAATCCCAGTACCACCTCTAATCACTTTGTCAGCTTAGCAATTAGTGAATGGAATAGATTATTTACTAAACCCTAAGCCCATGTAAAAATGGCTTAGTATAAAAATATTTCTGCTTTTTTAAAATGTTTAATAGGTCTATCTCCGTTAGTATATGAAGGCAGTACCACAGCAAATAAAACATTTTGTGATAAATAGTTTTGCTTCTGGATGTACCCAAGGTAACGGAAGCTGTGATTCTTTAGTGTGATCAAAAATTCCAAATCTGTTTCAAACAGACCCCTTACCATGTATTACATAATGTATAAATAAAATTTTATGGATAGCGAGGATCAGTCAAAAGTAAAAAACACAATGTTTTAGTTTACCGACGTTTCGAAAAATATATTTCCTTCTTCAGGGCAAGACTATGAATCAGATCGATTCACAGTCGCTACGTATAAAGACTAATGTATAAAGACATTTGGAATGCCAAAGCCTTAATCAGGCTAATATTTCTGTTGTTATAAGTATTTAAATTATATTCATTATTGCTGTTAATATTTTACATTGCAGTTTGAATATTTTAAGTACTTCAACATTTAAATTTGGAGATATACTTCTAAAGTATTTGAAAAATGTTATTTAGATTTAAAATTATTTAGTTACCTATTACTGTTTTCATTTATTTTGGACATTTGAAGAAATTTGATTGTGATATATTATAATACATTTTTGGACATTGTTATAAATTAAATAATGCTGTGAAAAAAAAGAAAAGATTTTTCTACTGTTTATTTCATGTTTTTATTTTATATTAGTATGTTTATATATTATATGTATTTTTTTTTGTTTGTTGAATAAAGAAAGCATTTATTTTTAAAGAGATAATGAAGTTTATTTTTAAAAGTGTGTAAAATTTGTTGTATTCATTTACAAATTCACATTCACAAAATGTACAACTTCACATAAAAAGGATGCTCTGGTAGTTCTAAGCAAGAATTAGCTAGGA
>KZ651571.1:15464-25784 GCA_001010745.2 Gerris buenoi | reverse complement strand
TAAAAGACGATTATTAGAATCGTTCAACATATTTAAGAACTTAGATAACACAATAAATCATAAAACAGATGCTGGACATGTAAACAAAAATTATAATTCAATTTTCAAAAAATTTTAAAAGTTTTTAAAAATTAACAAAACAGTATAAAACAAAGAACAGTATACTAAGAATGAGTTAATAGGACTAAATCAAGTTAATTAAGCAAGAACTGAACAATATATGAAGAAAATTATAATTAATTAAACACGATAATAATATAACAAATTAATAACATTAAGAAGTCGAATTACATGTAAATAATAAATTAATATTTAATGATTTAAGAATAATAATTCAATCAAATTAAGCATTCTTAAGATTAAGGTTAAGGAATCCTCTCCTAGTCAGCGCCACTAGTCAGGTAATCAATCTTTGAGTCAATTCACATTGTAGAAATTATCATAAAAAGGAAGTATTTTCAAAATCTATGGAAAATCCAGTATATAATAAAATCCAACAATATATTATAGAATAAGAGCAGAATAATAATGAATTAATAAAAAGCAAGTAAAGTAAATTTATAGATTTAAAATAACCCAAGGTTCTCGGTGATAAATGTAAGATAAAAGTGTATAAGAGTAAACTTATGCTAAGTTTTCAATGTATCATAATGTTTCTTTGTTAATATTCCGTAAATAGTGTATTCATTATTTATTTTTAATTTATTACTGGTTTAATTTATTACTGTTTTAATTGTTAACTTTAACTGTGACTTTTTATGTGACGAATCCTGTATGGGATCATTGTATATAAAAAAATGTTTAACTGTTCAGATGTGGAATATTTCTATTTATCATAAAACCAATGTTAATAAGTAACGTAAGTAACAGATGTACAATAATTATTATTATATAGTTGTATGTATATGATATGAATTGATTGTAATAATTATATAAAAAAATTCTAATTATTATAATTTGTAATGTTTAGATAAGAAAAGATCAGAAGGTTGATATGAAGATGACCTTAATAATGTTACAGAAAGGGTCGAAACGTCTCAAAAATAAAATGAAAAAAGAAAAATAATAAAAAACTGTAATTTATTCAGAAAAACACCTTAGATATTCATCTATATAAAAAAAAAATATATTTTTATATTCAAATCAATAAAAATTAGAAAATAATTAAATTGGCAATTCTATCGTTCTATTGACCTTAAATGTTTTGATTAGGTCACAGAGAAAATGAATATTGATCTAATAAATAACAGTGAGGTCAACTAATTATAAATTATTGATAAAATATTTTATAGAACTGCGCAAACAACAACAAAAAAAAGAATATTTATCTAAATCATTTAATCTTATAGAAAATTATAAAATCAATTTTTTTATTGTACCGAGTAACTATTGTAACTCATATTCTATTTGAGGACATATTTTCTACTTCCTTAAGGTATGAGATAAGTTTGATCTATTAATATACTAACATAATATATTATATTTGTTCTTGTGTCATATTTATTTAGTAATCTTACATTAATATGGGGTTTTGTAGTAGGCAATATTAGTTAGTACATATATGGAATTTTAAAAATAATTATGAAGTATATTTACTACTTTTAAATGTACCATAGTTTTAACTTGATTTATTTAATTAGAATAAACTGGCTTTAATTCTATAAAGTGTTTGCCACTTTAAATAATTTGATAATGAAATAATTTAACTAATTAGAAAAAAGTTAACAGATTTAATAAGAAGTGGACTTATTATGTTATAAAAAGAATGATGTCCAAGTGAAGTATACGGTGTCTAGAAGTAAACTTTCTCCTATCCACGGGATGTGCCAAAAGATTAAATGGCTGAACCTGCAATATCCTATGAACAAAGTCTCGCAATCTGGGATAAGGTCAATTCTTGAAGGAGGAGTCAACAACTTTGAACATCTACTCTATGTGACCACTTGTGTGGAACATATCATACCCGGTGTGGTTTTAAGTGTGTGTCACTAGGTTCTTAAAATTCATTTTTTCTTGGCTTCCCCCTCCTACTAATTTTGTAATTCAACAAAATTATTCACAAATTGTCAGACTCTCCGATTTGGCACATAAGTGTAAATGAGTGTGGATTTTAGATATATAGGAGATTCTATGGAGGTCATCTTTAAGTTTAAAGGAATATCATAAATCATCTCTCCACAAAAATTAAAACTGGTTAATTAAACAAAGCAGCTTTCAGCCTTCAGGTCATTATCAGTGCCGATTTAGGAAGAAAAGTTATAATAATAAAAAAATTATTAGTTAGAGATAAGTCTATTGCCGTGCCGGAGCTCGACGTAAGACTGAAATTAGTGTGGTGTGTATTTAGACAATTTACTGAAAAAGAGTTAATTTTAGAGATATTAAAATTAGCAAAATAATTAAAAAAATAAAATAAATAAACCAAAAGCTGCTTTATTTAAATTTCACTTAATGTAAAACAACATAGGTACATTAGAATTTAGCCTTTTATGGTGAATTTGATTTTTTAAAAAATGATGACTGGACCCATTTAAAAAATAATCTGATGACTAGGTTCAATAATATGTAATGTGTGGTGATAATTAAATGTCACCTTCTTAAATTTGAGCAAATGTCGGTCAAACATCTGTCCCACATGGTAAATAAGGGGAAATCATAAGGAGTATGCTTATCACAATCTTAAGTCCATTAGAGGTCGACCAAGAAGTCATGGAAATCTGAGGAGTGCGCTAGTGTCGTCATGTACAGTCAGTTTTTAATAAAATAGACCACTGTCAAAAAACACAGTGTTGTTCAGTTATTAAACATTTTATTTTTTTAACTCCTATATTTTTTGCTACAGGCAACACTGTACCTGATAANTTAAGTTTATTTTTAATTGTTCTGTCCAGATCTTTCCAGGTAATGAAAGTGTCCTGTCTTTCTCCATGGTCTATTGCTAATTTTGCTTCTCTGTCTGCAGCTTCATTGCCCGAAATACCTGCATATTTAAATATCCAGCAAAAGTTTATTTCAATGGAATTGGGAGCGATCAAGTCACGTATGTTCCCTACAATTGGGTTTTGAGTGTGCATGTTACTTATAATTTGTAATGAACTCTTGGAATCTGTAAAAATAACTAGTTTCCTTATATTGTTTTCTACAGCATACTTTATTGACTGGCAGATTGATTAGAGCTCCACTGAGGTAATTGAGCTCCATTTTGATCAAGTGAATTTTTTAGTGCAGTTGTTGTGCACTATGGCGCTTCCTGTTCCAGTCTGGTCTTAGTATGTGTTCCTTTCTTTGATAATATTCTATAAATTTTGGCATTCAGAATAATTTTGATACAGGGTTATCTGAAAAATGGTAAACTTTGTATCCGTATCTAAGTAAAAGGTGATTTCGTCTGTTTTCAAGTGATGGTTCATTAGCTTCTACTTGTAGACTCTCAACTGGATTAGTTATAAATGCACCTAGTGCTAGGCGCAACCCAGAATTCTGAATTGGCTCCAGTTTCTGGAGTATATTATTTTAAAATACTATTTATAAAATATACAAAAATAAAAAACTGAATGAAAAACACTCTTTTTACAACCTTTGAACAATATGAAATTAAAACAACTTGAAATGGAGAGATAAATATAACCTTTAATTTACATTTGTTTGATTTGATTTGATTTTTTTTTAGGTCATAGTAGTGCAAGATTGTAAAAAATGACCTATGTCTTCAATATATTTGATACAGCTGTCAAGCTAAAGGTGATTCTGGCAAATTATGCCCTTCTTCTACTGAATACACCTATTAAAATTGATCCAGTTCACTTTGTACCTATGTGGAAGAATGGTAAGCAGTACTCAAGGTTTTAGGTGATAAATTGAAAATAAGTATTGTTTTAGATTCTGTAGCATCAGGCTACAAAAGGTTTTGCCCAGGGCGCAGCCTACCCTAAATCGGGGCCTGCGTAGCATTTATCTTAAAATATCACATCTATAATGGAAAACGGAAGGCAGATATCATGGATCTTTTGTGAAATCAGGGTTTTTCGTTACCTTTTTAGAGCAATAAATAATAATGAAATAAAGAAAAATAAGGTAAGGTGGACAAATTCTTATCAGTCTCACTGACAGTACTTACTTCTACTCAATTATAAGTTACTATCACTACATTTGACATTTCTGACATACTCTTAGTATGTCGGAAAATATACACATTAAAAAAAAATATATATATAAATAAAATCAATATTATTGTTATTGTTCTTATTATAACATTATAATTAATTGTTCTTGTTCGATTCTTATAAAATTTATTAAATTATAAACTTTAAGTTTATGAACACCTTCTTAATTTCCATGATGGATGTTGTGATGATGGATTTATTTAGGTGTACTAAAAAAATGACGATTTAAAACATGTTTTAAATCGTACAACATCGTTTTAAATCGTCATTTTTTTGTACACCTAAATAAATCCATCATCACATTCTTATAAAATTGTGTGGATTGTCGAAAGCAGCCCAAAGATAGCCCCGGACATTTTTCCACCATCTGTACTCTTTATAATTTGATAAATTGATACTATAATTCATGTAAAAATCAAAACCATTTTAAAAAATTTAAAAAAAATAAGGGGAAAATTAAATAAATTTGACAATAATGTGCTTTAAAAGCATAAAATAATTTAATTATTCAAAATAGGACGTGAGAAAGCTATGTGCCATAACAATTAGCAGACTATTTACTTATTACCTCACTTATATGTATACTATCAGCTATGTATTTATTATTCGGCAGATTTATTATTTATTTAGTTATTGTTTTATCAGGGTGTCAGACAACTACAGTCTATAAGATTCAATCAAAAGGCGGGAAAATTTTGAGGGAAACGATTTTATTGGTCCCCCCAGTTGAATGCAACTTCAGAAAAAAAATGCTGTACTCTACCCCTGTTCCACAAAAAAAATATAACATGGCAACACCGATTTTCCCTTTTTATAACCCCAAAACTACCTCCACATTTGTTGTTTCCCGCCTTCGATTGTGCCAACTCTAATCTTATAGACTGTAGGTCATATACACCCAAAGTATTTATCTATTTATTACTTTAGTATAATTAAAAACCTCTGATATATTATATTAAAATTAGTAACTGTTAATCTTCTTCAAATTATTTATTAAAAAAATCTTAATTTAAAGTTATGTTATAATTAAAAATATTATATTACATTTTAATATGTTCAATTAGTTGTAAATATTGAAATTTTAAATAGTTACAGTCTATAAGATTAGAGTTGGCACAATCGAAGGCGGGAAACAACAAAAGTGGAGATAGTTTTGGGGTTATAAAAAGGGAAAATTGGTGTTGCCATGTTATATTTTTTTTTGTGGAACCGGGGTAGAGTAGAGCATTTTTCTTCTGAAGTTGCATTCAATATGGGGGACCAATAAAATTGTTTCCCTCAAAATTTTCCCGCCTTTTGATAGTGCCAACTCTAATCTTATAGACTGTAGTTATGTAGGTAGCCAATAACAATTAAAATATAATATTTGTGCTACTGTCTCCAGCTGAAGGCTTGATACTTATAATTTTTACAATTAATTATATACAGTCGGACCTCTTTATAACGAACTTCTGTACAGCGAAAATCTCTATGTAACAGATTTTTTTTTTATGACCCATGGATTCTCTGTACTAAGTGATTCTATAGTAAAAGAAATTCTATGTAACAAAATTTCTATACAACACATTTTTTTTTCCGGAACCATCGAGTTCGTTGTATGGAGGTCCAACTGTATTATATTGTTTGTAAGTAATTAAATATTTTAATGGTTTTCAGCTGATGTTAGGGTCTGTGTGGATGAAGCATCTATGACACTGAAGACTTACACTGAGGCTCACAATATATCTATGGCAGGGATGTATCCAAACCTTCTCTCAGGAGATTTCAGATCTATTAGCCCTGAATTACTCAAGTTATATGACGATGCTGGAGCCAAGGTTGTGCCAACTGTAAACGATGATCTTACTGATTTCACCAAGGCCCTTCATCAATTAGTTCAAATGGATGATAAGGTTAAAATAAATGAATATGATATACAATTGAGTCTCGACAATCTGAGCTCCGAGTTTCCAATATCAATAATATAAATATGATAATGAATGTCTAGACGGGTCTACTCTCTAGCTTCACTTGTTAACCCCTGGAAGGTGGCCGCTGACCAATGAATTCACTGCTTGGGTCCCCCCCCCCTCCCCAAAGCAATCCCCCTCAAAGAACATCCCTCTCCTTCAAAGAAAGCCCTTTAACTATTTATTTATGTAACTAGTCAGCAAAATTGGGTTTTACTGACAAATGATTAACTTAGACTACGAGCCGGAGGCAAGGACAGTATAGAATGCCAGAAAAATTAGAAGCATATACCCCAAAGAAACACTAAGTAGTAACTACATGCGATTCTCCGCTAATACAGAACACCTCACCAGCAAATAATTATATTTGTGGAAAGACATTAGTGTCATGTGTATAAGTAAACCTACAATGCTAAAAAACAAACGCTGGTTAGCCATAGATAAAAAGAGAGAGTAGTGCAACATACCATCTTCTTTTCTTTATAACACAAAAGGTAAGGATGTCTCTAATCCTACTATTTCTATAGAGCCCCATCCAATGACGTTCTTTCCCGACACTCTTTTTTTTTTCTTTATCGCGAAGGAGCATGATTGAAGCACGGCATGATTGATAATCATGTTCATAACAATCCACACAACCACTTTCCTGCACTCTTTCCAGTGAGACAATCCACTCATTCCATCCTGTGACTACAATCCCTTCGTTTGATGCAATAAACACAATGAAACGAATATCTCCCATCCACATGAAACTTATCACTTGACAAGAATGGAGAGGATGGTGCGACAGGATTATATTGTAAAATTATAATCCTGCCGTTCTTACCTCTTGAACCCTGTACACTTACACTCTTTCTTGACGGAATCGGCTTTTGACGGATGGGGCGCTAATATAGAAAGCTAAAATAAGAACTGATACTAAGGAAAGAGAAAGAACAATCCTGTGGTCAATAAATTATACTAATTTTTCTTACATTGGTAAAACAACCCATCCAAAACTGCCTACCAAGGATTAGCAGTATATTGAAGAAAAAAAAAAAATATGCTGTTATCAAAGTTAAATGGTACAAAAGTGGAGTTGACATCAATTGTCACTAATGTCTTTCTACAAATATATTATTTTCTGGAGAGGTCTTCTGTATTTGTAGAGAGCCGATTGTTTGTACCTTATTTATGAACAAAGCATTACACCTCTGATTTTAGTTGGATCACCCAATCAGGGTTTATTTCAATGGGTTGTAATGATTTATTTAAAAACTCGATTGCCACAAACTTTAATTTCCATTTATGAATGGGAAATTAAACAAAAGTAACACAATTCTTTTTTGTTTTTAGAGATAAATGTAATGCAATATAAATATTTATTCCAGATCGAGGCAGTAATAGCAGTAGTTGAGCCTGAATCTCGTTTAGATCATACATTTGCCAATTTGAATACAATTAGTATGGGTCAGTCAATATTTGGGCGTTTTGTTCCTGTTTACCTTCTCGGAAAGTATTCAATGAGTTGGATTATACCTCCTGGTATTAGCGAGATTCATGTACCTTTTTGGATTAAGAAGTACCCTTGCGGAATACTTCCGTTCTCCCCTTCAAGTTCTAATGTTACTACCTCTGGACTCAAATGGAATTTAAGTAAGTTTGTATCAATTAATTTTTTTTTCTTATAATATCTTACCTAGCAAAACATGGTTAAGAAGTCTAATAATAAGAACATTCAACAAGTTAAATATACAGTCGACTCTCGATAACTCCAACCTCAATAACTCAAATTCCTCGATAACTAGATCTTTTTAGAATCCCCTTCAGTTTCCTATAGTGTCTGCCTTTATTATTACCTCTATAAGTCGAATATTTTAAAATAAAAACCTCGATTAGACGAATTTATTTTGTTTTTGGAGCCGTGGACAACCTCTATAAGTCGAAGTTTTGATTCCATCCCCTCTATAACTCGAAGTTCACAGGTGCCTATATAATCAGTCGACTGACAATAGACTATACGATACATTAGTAGAGTAGTAGAGTTCTCGCATGTCATAGTCATACAGATAAGTCGCATATCATTGCTTCCCCTTCTTTCGAGAATTCGGCATACCGCCAAATACTTTATCAACGATCCCAAAAATTCTGGATAATTAATGATGATGCAGCAAGTGGATTAGCCAGCTCAGCAAAGAAGGCAAAATATGTATATAGTTTTTGTATTTCTTGGTTAGTCCTGGTTAGTTCCTGTATTTCTTGGTACTGGTTTATTACTTGAGTAGGAACCTTTATAACTCGAAGTTGGTTATTTTAGACCTCAATACCTCAAACCTTGATTAGTCGAAAAACTGGATAATTCAAATTTTTCTAATTACCCCTGAAGTTCGAGTTATCGAGTCGACTGTACTTCGTTTTTAGTATTTTAGTCAGGAAGTAACTGTTTTATTAATTTAAAAAAAACTTATTAGGAAGGAATCAATATCAGAGAAGTTTAAGCTGCTCTCCTTGAAACTAAAAGCAAAACTTTAACAATTACATATATCTGGGTATGAATCATCAGCGGTTGACATTATCAACACTAATGAAAGCCTTGTGAGAAAGTATTGTCATAGGGAGAAAAAATAACATACATAGAGGGAATTTTACCGAAGAATAAATTTAAAGATAAGTGAGTGCATAACCTTTTGGTTAAAATCAGAAATTGTGAAAAATGAAAAATCTTGTATATAAAAATAATGATTCCCTTGAACACATATTAAATCCAATCTGAATAAAAGTATGGTTTGACCATTTTTAACTTGTTTAAAAACTAAATTTATGTAAGATATATTTTTCAGATGCTCAATCGATACAATTCAATGGACTGATAAGTACTTCAAACAAATTTACAGAAGCATCTATTGTTGCTATCAGCACTGATGTGCCACTTATTTGGACTATGACGGTAGATAAAGAAGATATATATGCAGATCCCTGTGCTATACCTGATAAAGCAAAACCAATAAGCCACGAACCTCATACTCCCGTTTAAAATATTGCATTTTAAGTAGTAATTAACTTTAATTAATTTTATATTATATCATTAATGATTCACTACAATATCTGAGAGAATACAATATCACTACAATATCTTTATAATATATATTTTAAAAACAACAATTTAAAGGTGAGAATTTGTCTAGCTACATTTTTGTTATAATAAAATGAAACAGACGTTATCTATCATCATCATCATGTATGACTTTACTTTATTACTGTTACCAAGTGGTCCTGACTGTCAGGGACAGATGGGGACTCTGGAAAGACAAAGAATTTCTGGAAATGCCACTAAGCCGATCATATAAAAGAAAAATTGGTCCGACAAATGTGGTGCCGGTGATAAAATAGCACAATTTTAACTAAGATATTATCATTAGATAATATGAAGCAGATTAGAAAATATTAATACAGCACCTATATTGAAATAAATAATATGAAAATTAGGTAATTCTCAGTTAGGAGCTCTCCCTAAAAGTTAAAGGTATCACCTCAAACTTTTAGGGAGGGCTTCTAAATAACAAGAACCGAACATGAATATTGAGACTGACTGATTTTGTACTAGCAAATTAAAAATAAAAGAATAAAAATATACTTTATAATAAAATAATAATAATAATCCAGTAACTTTGTCGCCTAAACGTATGGGATAGTATGCGTCAAATCCGGTAGTTCTGAATTTTTGCAGACATGTTTATGATGTTGGCCTAATGAATAATCCAAGTTTGTGACCTCGAGCGCCGAACGCAACTTTGTCAAAAATCGAAAAAACCGCAAAAAAATCATTATTTTTTCAAATTTAGGCGATTATAACCCTAAAGGACTAGTTTTTGAAGAAAACGTTTTTAAAGTAGACTAAATTTGCTACAATATGATACTAGAATTGTCTCTGTAGACCCAATAGTTTTCGAGATAAAGCCTTTCAAAGTTTATCATTTTTTTCGAACTTCGCAATTATTTGCAATATATTTTTGTTATTGATACCTTGACCCGATTTTAAAGTAGTCAACATTAATGACATAGAACTAGACCGAGAAATATCGCTTATAATTATAAAGTACCCAATTAGTACCTGTACTTCGTACAATCAATTAAAAATTCATTTTTTACGATTTTGGTAGTACTCATACTACGGAAAGATTAAATTTTAATTTAAATCAAATTATAATTATTATTAACTACGGGAAACA
>KZ651571.1:853-13600 GCA_001010745.2 Gerris buenoi | reverse complement strand
AATATCAAGCTGTATATATAACTCCTTCCTTCAGAAAAAAATTTCCGAAAAGCGAAATTTTCTTGATTTTGATATCCAACTTCAGGTGAAATTTTCTCATGGAAGGAAAATTACTAGGTGAAATATGGACATAACCTAAGTTAAACACTGGGCAATTACCTTTAATTTGGTTTTTGTTTCAGCCTTCTAGGACAAATAGTTTAGGAGATATGAGCATTGACGTAAATGCCCAAAAACACACAAATTAGCGTGCGAAGGAAATCAAAAATGGCCGCCACACCTAAACGGTTTAAGATAATTTTTTTTAAGCATTGTTTTGAACACCTTAAATATGAGGGAAACAACAGGGAAAATATAAATTTTTTCTAAAATGGTCGAGCAACCAACTATTTAATTTTTGGACCACTTCGTATGGATTGACCCAGTAGTAGATATCCCAGAAGGCGAGGATCTGTCCGATGTCGAAATGGAGGATGGCTTGTGGGCACAAGACGTCATTCATCACCACCCCAATAATTCGATCCAGATAAGGATTAGCCTCAACTAGGACCTCCTAAGAGGGCTGAATTAATTTTGATCCTGATTATACTATTGAAGCCCTGTACTTTTATGATAGTATGTTAAAAAAGAAAATGAGAAGTGTGAACAATGATGTTTAAGTTAAGCTACGAATAATGAAGTAAAAAAGATAATTACAACAAAAGTTAAAGTTTATTTGTTAGGAAATTGAGTAATATTCAAAATCAAAAAAATAAATTAATTTAGCCCTCTTGGAAGGTCCCAGTTGAGGTTCGTCCGTATCTGGATCGACTTATTGGGGTGGTGATGAATCGTCGAAGTATGGTGATGAATAGTCGTTGTGCCCACAAGCCATCCTCCATTTCGACATCGGACAGATCGTGACCTTCTGGGATATCTACAACTACAACATCAGGTATATTGTCACAAGGGGCCCCGCTGCAGTGCCTGCAGACTGATGAGCATTTTAATCCTGCCTTCCTGCAGCTGCACGCGTTCCCACAACCCTTCGTGCAGCCGCAAGAAATCATACGCAGAGGTGTTGAGAGGCTGCATCTCAGCAAAAATATATTGCAAATAATTGCTAAGTTCGAAAAAAATGATAAACTTTGAAAGGCTTTATCTCGAAAACTATTGGGTCTACAGAGACAATTCTAGTATCATATTGTAGCAAATTTAGTCTACTTTAAAAACGTATTTAAAACGTTTTGTCAAAAACTAGTCCTTTAGGGTTATAATCGCCAAAATTTGAAAAAATAACAATTTTTTCGCGGTTTTTTCGATTTTTGACAAAGTTGCGTTCGGCACTCGAGTTCACAAACTTGGATTATTCATTAGGCCAACATCATAAACAAGTCTACAAAAAATCAGAACTACCGGATTTGACACATACTGTGATGTATAAAGTTACTGGACTATAATTAAACCAAATTTAAATATTTAGCTTATTCGCTTTGATGTTTATGTTTATTTTAAGTGCAATTAAAACAGATTAAGTCCTAGCAGGGGTGTGCGAAAGGCACATCCTATTGTCTCTATTAGGGCACACGCTTCAGAGGGTTAATAAAGAGGGATAATTAAATTCAGAAATAAAAAAAAATAAATTATCTATGTACATTTGTTTTTCATTTAATTTAATATATAAACATAATAAAATTAAAAATACTTATAAAAAGTTGAATGTTATGTACAACGATTTAATCCATGGCATCAGGGTCTTGATCCATATCATCATGGTTATTTGTTTCTCTAATTATGGAGTAGACATTGACAGCACTATCCTCTCCAACGGAAACCAGTCTATTGGAATCTGCATTGAACTTCACTTGCCACACCTAGAAACAGCAATTTATAATGACCAATATTATATTTTTATAATAATAAGTTATACAGACATACCTCTTTATAACAAACTTCTGTACAATGAAAATCTCTATATCACTAATTCTCCATATAAAAGTGTCTATAGAACGAAAATAATTTCTCTACAACCAACAAAATTTATTTATTGGTGGTTTTGCATTACTTTTACTTTCTTAGAACCATTTTTAGTACGTTTTTATTAACTTGGTTTCTTGTTTGTATGTTTGTCCAGTACAAATCTTGCAATCAAATTTTAACTAACATCCCGAGTAGCTAGACATTTGAAACTTTCAGAACACAATGACAATGCATTATTTTAATGCTTTTAGTAATTTTTCAGCAGAATTTAATTAGTTTTCAGCAAATTTGCAGCATGGAAAGTTAGTTCGGACAAAATCCGCATGTTATTTTATTTGTTTTGTCATATCCCCAATATTTACAATCCTTCATTTTGACAGATTTCAAATTTAAGATTTTTTTTGAGAGGTAAACATTGAATGACAGCAAAAAATAATAAGTAAACCAAGTAAATAAAAAATGAATTAATTGAATTAAAAACGTAGTATACAAAAAGTTCTTTTTATCTTGTAATTATTAGTAGTTTCTTGCTCTAGCACTCTAATAATTTTGCGTTTTCTACCTCTAGATAATATTTTATGTTCTGGGAAAATGTCTGTAGGAAGAACTATTAAAGAAATTAGTTTCCAATCACTATCCACCTTACCAATGCTAAACCTTTACTAACCTAATTATCACCACTTCTTTAAAAGGCTAAAATAAAATCTATGAGTGTGGAGTGTAAATGTAGTATAACAATTTCAAAATTATATTAATAACTGCCAATAGGGATTATCTACAATTTTATCCCAAAGGGGAATACAGGGTCAAAGTTAGTAGAAAGACTGATCTTCTAAAGTTATGAAGTTAATAATTGAGAAAGGGAACATGTTTTGGATGTAAGCATGTATATTAATAAAAGATAAAATTCAAATTTCAACCCAGGGATGTGAAAAGACACATGGATACAGAAGGAAAATTCCGATGCTTTTCTCCAGTTATCTCTTAAAAATTTTTCTTCAGTAGTCAGAATCAATTAATAATTTGGGATATTTGCAAATTACCTTATCAAAGTAGAGTTGGTATAAGGTTTGTTCCAACCACACTTCAAACTGGATTGGAACTGTCCGATGCGTGCGCATCGGACCACATTTGAACGATTTTTGCTAATGCACATGCGTCGTACAGTTTGAAACTAGTTTGAGATTTGGTTGGAACAAACCTATTGAAAAAAAGGAAAAAGAAGGGATAGAATCTAGATATTCTCGCTTAGTCAAATAATTCAAATGTTTCTTGATCTTGATAGTACTTTATAAACTCATTTAAAAATGACACACCCTGTAGCGAAGCACGGGTGTCCAGCTAGTTAATTATAATAATATTATAATAATATGTTTGTTAATAGAATATTAGAGTT
The DNA here is from genome assembly GCA_001010745.2 of Gerris buenoi. Lineage (NCBI taxonomy): Eukaryota > Metazoa > Arthropoda > Insecta > Hemiptera > Gerridae > Gerris > Gerris buenoi. The sequence continues at coordinate 10,245 of KZ651571.1, read as the reverse complement.
ATTCTTCTCAGGATAATTATATTTTATTTAATCTCGTCAACTAACCTGATCCGTATGCTCCTTGAAGGTATGTAAACAGGACCTGGTGTCAAGTTGCCACAGTTTAACTGTATGGTCAGCACTACTTGAGGCAAAGTATGAATTGTCAGGAGAGAAGGCTACGCCCAGAACCCACGAAGCATGTCCGGAAAGATTGGCCAGTACATTAGCGTGATTGCTAAAACAGTAAAAAACTTATCAATATTCTGAAAACAATAAATAATTGTTAAAGACAATTCAGCAATTCTTAAGATTGTTACTCCTTTTATAAAAAAAGAGGGAGTAACAATCTAAAGAAGGTGCACAGAATGTTCTTCTTTAGACTTTTACTTCCCTTATAAAAACAGAAGGGTGATACTTTGTCTCAAAGTACATTGGACCAAATATCTCTTTTTCTTAATAGTTATTTAGTCAGTCATTTTTATTCCAAAAGACACAGGGAAGTAAAAATCTAAAGAAGTACTGACAATTCTTTATTTGTTGGTAGCTGAAATTAACATTTCTAAACTAATATTAGCTATAGAAGACAATGTAAAACTAATTCAATTAACATAAACACAAAACATGTTGGAGACGAATAAATAAAAGTTAAGAAAAATGACAAGGGAAAGAAAGAAAAAAGTAGGTGAAAGTAGTAGTAGTAAGTCTTAGTACTAGGCAGGTGAGACAGACCACTTGACTACAGTCTATAAGATTAGAGTTGGCACAATCAAAAGGCGGGAAAATTTATTGGTCCCCCATGTTGAATGCAACTTCAGAAAAAAAATGCTCTACTCTACCCCTGTTCTACCAAAAAAAAAATAACATGGCAACACCGATTTTCCCTTTTTATAACCCCAAAACTACCTCCACGTTTGTTGTTTCCCGCCTTCGATTGTGCCAAGTCTAATCTTATAGACTGTAATTAGGCATCATTGAGATCCTTTTTGCTAGACCTAGGACAGAGAATTCTAGCCACTTTCACACATTATACTGATCCACAAAGTACCACCGAAGCGTAAAAGTATGGTCTATCCATACCTCCGATCTAGATTCATAGATGTAGAGCATCTTGATGTGGGATAAAACCCACAACTTCAATTTATGGCCAAGCCATTGACCATCAATGAATCGCCATTGAAGTGGCAAGTGTCTAAAGCCAAAAGGCCACGCTGGATCCCAAAGTAAGGGACAACTTGCTACTTCATGTGTGATTCATCCAATAAAATTATCTCTACTGTCCCTAAAAAAGTATCACCTGCAATAAAATCAGTATTATTAAGGTGATTTTATTCCCCCATTCTATATTTTCTTTTTCTCAAATGATTAAGGATCCAAATTATGATAACATATTTAAACAAAAATTATGTAAACGCTTGGTTAGAGCAACTGGTAATATTTTTATTTTGCCGTTCTACCACAATCTACTTACTACACAAAAAAATAAACTATTATGCAGAAAGAGACTTACACATCATAAAGCTTAATGTGTTTATCATCTGAACCGGTGAGAAGGAGGTCAGAGTTAGGTGAGAAGGTTAAGGAGCGTACAGGCATAGCGTGACCTTCTAGCGTATGCACTAACCTCCCCGTTTCTACGTCAAAAAGATTGATAAATCCATCTACTGCTCCGCTAGCAATGTACTTTCCATCCGGACTCTAAAATATTACAAAGAGAATTATATTTACCTTAGGCCCAATTCACACACGAATGGCGAATGGCACTGGTTTTTGCCACCTCTATGTTAACTTATGGCCCAATCTACACTGGCATGGCATGGCAGAGGGTTGCAAATGGCACCCCCACCACGCCACTCCTAAGTTAGCATATAGAGGTGGCACAAACCAGTGCCACACCACTCGCATGTGAATTGGGCCTTATGGAAACAAATACTTTCCATTAATTGCCATTTAGTAATGAGAGTCTAAATTACAATGAATTTGGTACAGAAAAAAACCACAAGTAGTCGCAGTACTTACATATGCAATACTGAGTGTGAATTTTCCCCTGGTGTCAAATGTTTGCTCTTGATTGCCTGAATCTATATTGTACATGTTAATCTTGCCAGAGCTGCTTCCTGAGATGACATGTTTATCATCTGGAGAGAAAGCTACGGACCAAAGGTCTATTGGTCCTCCTTCAATTTTTTTGAGCAAAGCACCGTTTTCACTATCCCAAACTCTAATTGTTGAATCTAGTGAACTGCTTGCTATCTCTAAAATTGTTTAACAAATAATATAAGTAAATGAACATATTTACACAGATTTCTATAAGCACTTTTAATAATATATTTCTTATGATGGGGTCATCAAATTCTCTCCATAAGTTGGATATAGGATAAGAAAATACTGTGTGCTAAATTTAGACTAAGAAGTACTCAGGTTGTAAATAGGAGATTGTCTGGGCAGAGTACTTAAAAAGGAATATAGGATACAGACAAACGTGTGAATATGGCAGAGGGTGCTTTAGAGCTTTCTTACATTTTGGCTCACGTCAAATCTCACGGGATTAACACACTCCCAGGTTTGATTTATCAAGGAATTTATAAATTTATTACTATATCAAAATTGTTATTACTTCCGAGCTTACCAAAGGTAACGGATGCATATAAAATTTTATTTAGGGAGGGGGAGGGGGGATAATAAAACAGAAAATTATGCAAAAAATCGTTAAAGTATGTGAGAAAGCTCATTCCACAATAACTGAAAAACTATTTTTAAGCAACCAAATAACTAATTAATTCAAAATTAATATTTGAAGCATTATTATTAAATTGGGTAGAACTACTGTGTATGGGGCCCTTACCCGATATCACAAGTCGGTACTATCGATGGTTATAATGACATCATATATTTATATATATCACAATAATTTAAGATTTGCGAAAATTTATACGTTTTAACAAAATGTGTATGAATTCAATTTTTTTTTTCTTTTGGCCGTTCGACTGCTTATTAGGTCATTACAGGACGGGCGTTATCCGACCACTTTACTCATCTACTCAATGAGATCATTAGTGTGAAACATGTCTGACCCATCCGGGATTCGAACTCACGTGGGGTTTGGACCTTGGTTTAAGAGCCGAGGGTGCTAACCACTTCAATTTTGTTATCCCACTTTTTTTGTTAACTTTGTTTGGCCTAGAATTTTCAATGGCTGATCTGCTCCACTTTGCAGTGTTTCACTCATCTTATCCCAAATCGAAGTACAATAGTACATTACGCGTCAAGTGTGGAAAGTAGCATTTTGCATAATGCCGATGCAAAATGCCGTTTTCGCACGAGTTGCGTACCGTACTTTGTCTACAATTGTTGGATTTTAATAATAAATACAGAAAAAAATAATAAAATTCCGTATGTAAGCTTGTATTTCTCTTTTGATAAAGATGACATCAATTCATTAGTTGTATTTTGTGCCGAATTAATTATTTCGGAAGGCGTATTATTCTCCTCATATTCGTCATAATCACTTAAATCACTCATTGATTTTCACATAAAACTCGATACAAACAGTTACTTTTATTAAATAAACATCAAATTAGTTATGTTAAATGTAAACAAACTCGCTAATCGTGCGTAAAGTTGAAGAATTCTTCTTCTTTACCGTGCTAGAATGGTAAAGAAGAGGAATTCTTCAAAACTATGAGACATGCGCAATTAATACAGGTGCGTAAAGAATCACTTTCTACGAATCTATACAGAGATACAATGTTAATATTACACATCAATAGTAGATAAAAGAGTTTAATGGAGAAGAAATATCGATATATATTTATAGTCTTGAAAGAGGCTGCAAATAGTGAGATAATGTGTTATCAGTAGGGGCACTGTACACTGTAGTTCAATCTTAAATTGTAATAATATTTAAGAATGATATCTTACTGGTAGAATCAGAGTTGGTATCTAGAGAGACTATGCCAAATGAGTGACCCATACACTCAAATTTTTCAACTAGTGAGTCTCCTTTACATTTCCAAGTTTTTATAGCATTGTCCATAGAACCAGTTACTACAAAATCTTCTGTTATTGTCTCAACAGTTTCTTCTTTTTCCTTATCTCTAAAACAATAAAATAAATTTGGGTAAATAGGAAGAATTGCAACAGAGTTAAAAAGTATCTTATAAAATAACTCCTCTCTCTTTTATTTATTTATTTATTTTTTTTATTACAAAACACAATTTACCACCCAGGGCCCCCCCCTTATTCAAATTTAGTATGGATTAAAAATAAAACCCTCCTGGATCCTCAGGACGCTCTAAAATGAATCCTATACTTAAGATGTATTACATTTTGGCTCACGTCAAATCTCACCCACCTCTATGTTAACTTATGGCCCAATCTACACNATTAAAATAATAAATAAAATAATGTGTATAAATTTTATCACATTATATAAAATAATGTGTTAAAACATAAAATCGGAAGGAAATGTCATAGAAAGCGTAGACAATTTCATATATCTGGGACACAAAATAAGTAAAGAAGGCGAAGGAAAGGAAATAGAAAGAATTGCATTTTCTTGGAATACTTACAACAAATGCAGCCACCTATTTAGAGCAGACCTAGATACAAAGAAAAAAAACAAAATTATGGAAAAGCTGTGTCCTCCCAGTCATGATATACGCCTGCGAAACCAGGACTCTCCCTAGAAAATCTATTCATAAATTAAGAGTATGTCAAAGGTGTATGGAAAGAAGAATGCTGTATGTGTGTAAGAAAGAGAGAGAACTGGTTTAGAAGACATAGCATCAACCATCAATAAAAAGAAAATGGAACAAAATTATAAATGGCTGTAAAATTATAGACTGCCTGCATCCCTATGTGTTTAACCATTCCTTATCTGCTTCATCCCACACCCACTTCTTAATGGCTGATATTACCTGACCTCTCGACCAGTCAACAACAGGTTCCGATCCACAGAAAGGAATAGAGGCTCCTATTTTGCTACTTCATCTTCTTTCTCGTTCCCTGGGATCCCTTGGTGTCCTGGGACCCATAGCAGTGTTACCCTCTTACTCTCTGCCAGCATCTCTAGTGTCTCCTGACACTCCCTCACCAGTGCAGAGGTTGCACTAGGAGCATCGAGAGCGTATAGTGCCGCTTGGCTATCCGAGCATATAGCTATAGACTTAACTGTTGTATCCACCACCTCAGGCTGTCTTGCCACCTCTAGGATGGCGTAGATCTCCGCCTGAAAGACGGTGGTGAGTGAGCGTAACGGGAAACTCTCTTGGGTGCCGGACTTTTCCAAGAACAGTCCCGCTCCCGACATTACGGCTTCATTCTTAGAGCCATCCGTGTATGCCACTAGAGTCTCCTTATCGAATTCTATCTCTTCTTGTTCCCATCTGGCTCTTGATGGTATTTCTACCTTATACTTCCTTTTAAGTTTTAACCTATGTTCCCTACCTGGCACTCTGATCGCAGTATAAGGGATCTTTGACTCATCAGCTACCCTTTCGATTTCCATGTGTCCGGTAAGTAAGTTCCTTTCCCTAGCCATTGCCCGTTGTCTCTGAGCCTGACAAATGATGCAATGGCCACTCCTTCAATCCATATCCTAAGTGGGGGATGCCTACAAGAGCCTCTAAGGCGGCTGTAGGTGTCTTCCTCATTACGCCTGTTATGCTCCTACAAGCTAACCTCTGAAGTTTGTCGAGCCTCTTGGCCGAGCTGGCTGTTCTTAATCTTGGCCACCAGATCAGAGCCCCATATTGGATCTTTGGTCTGATTGCCTCTGTATACAGCTGCAAGTGTATGTATGTATGTGTGTAAGCGTATGTATGTGTGTGAATGTACATGAAAAATAAAATTATTATTTTAAATCTAATTATAATCATTATTAACACCGGGAGACAGACAGAGAAAAATAGACTCCAGCACCGGGACTTGAACCACGGGCCTCCTGTATTTCCAGTACGACAGATTAATTATTCAAGCAACTTAATTTTATTATTTAAAAGTAAAATAAAATAGGAAAATTAGGAGAGAATTCATTTTTTTTTGGTAAAAGGAACATTTAGGGTCATATTTTCTTCGACATTTAGTGTAGTAAATAGACAATGTTATGATAATTTTTCATTTATCTACCTTTAATGAAGTTGGGAAAATCAGAAGGTATTTGCAATACATACATGCACTCCTATTTAAGAAGAAAAATGTAGAAATTGTGCATATTTACACACAAGACTTTACGATAGTAAAAAAAAAAAACAAAAAAAAAAAACGCAATAAAGCTACAAGTAAAACCTTCAGGCACACCTCTAACAAATTGGATTCACTAATAGCCTGGGATGTGTTCTTTTTGCAATTGGAACTGTTTTGATCCCTTCAATTACTACGTTCACACATCGTTTTGAAAGCGTTTCGGATCCAATTAGTTTTAAAAACGATCCGCGTTCTTACAGCAAATAATACAGGTGATCGAAATATTTGTTTTCGATATTTCATAACGGTGACGTCACGAGTAAAACCTTCTTTCTTGTTACCTAATAAGTCCGCGTATTTTTACATTTTTATTTACAAGTTATTAAAAGTTTTTACAGGATCTTTATAGTTTTAACTTTTGTTTAATAACGTTTTTGCAGTTTAAAAAAAGAAACAGAAGCTCACAAAAGTAAAGAACTTGAAAAGTGGAAAAGAGTAAAATAACCTGATATCTCGATCTCGATCCCCTCCCCGACCTGTTCACACAAGCGTTTTGAATCCCGATTCCCCGTTCCGATCACGTATTTTTGGTGGAGCGGATCTAAACCGATACGATCCGTCGATCTCCGTTCATACAGCGTTTTGAACTAGCGGATCGTTTTCAAAACCGTTTCCAAAACGATATGTGAACATAGTAAATATTACCCAATAAGGTTTGAATGGCCTGAATTTGGAAAGCTGTCAGGCACATCTTCGGTTTCTACGAAAAGGTAACTAACATAAAAGAGAAAAATAATAGAAAATCTGTAGGAGGTGGGACATGATTATTAAAAAAATCTCAAGTACCTCAACCAACTCCTTGATAGGAGACATACAAGAAATGCAATTCTATGTTGTTTTTCTAAAATATAATTACACTTACTCGGAAGCTCACAAAAGTAAAGAACTTGAAAAGTGGAAAAGAGTAAAATAACCTGATATCTCGATCTCGATCCCCTCCCCGACCTGTTCACACAAGCGTTTTGAATCCCGATTCCCCGTTCCGATCACGTATTTTTGGTGGAGCGGATCTAAACCGATACGATCCGTCGATCTCCGTTCATACAGCGTTTTGAACTAGCGGATCGTTTTCAAAACCGTTTCCAAAACGATATGTGAACATAGTAAATATTACCCAATAAGGTTTGAATGGCCTGAATTTGGAAAGCTGTCAGGCACATCTTCGGTTTCTACGAAAAGGTAACTAACATAAAAGAGAAAAATAATAGAAAATCTGTAGGAGGTGGGACATGATTATTAAAAAAATCTCAAGTACCTCAACCAACTCCTTGATAGGAGACATACAAGAAATGCAATTCTATGTTGTTTTTCTAAAATATAATTACACTTACTCTTCATTGTTTTCGAGGTCAGCGTCGCCGTTAGATGGAGCAGGTATTTTCCTAGTGGCTCGTCCCCAAGCACAGCACCATATGCTGTCTTCATGGGCTAATTCAATTCTCTGGTCTAACTTATACTGAAATACCATCAAAAACACAATCAGGATAAAGCATACTACTCAAAATTGGACTATAATGTCAATTCGAGAGGAAATTTCGTACTAAACGCAGTCAGAATCACTAGAAGAAAATCTACAGTTAATTTTTATTAAATAATATTTAAGTTATTCGTAAAGAAAAAAAATATACCAAGAATTTCAAGAAGACGTTAAATCAATGAATGTAATTAAGAATAAACAGTATATATAAAAACGGTTATAATTGAAGAGCAAAGAAAAAGTATTTGTCAAAATAAAACTTACCATGATAAAATCATGAAAAAATTGGAACTCGTAAGATTAACTAAGTGTCTAACTATGTACACAGATAAATATCATAAAAAAGTTTACAAAACTGAAATCAGAATCAACTTCATTACACAATTATTACAAAAATCCGGCAAATAATACAAAACTTAAGAAAAATTTTTAGATTTGTGATTTGTTTATAAAATGCGGCTGGTGGCTGGTTACGGTAGCCTTGTGATTGGCAAAGACTAAGCGCTTTCATTTTTTAACCAGCTTACTACCTCTTTCATAAATATTAACTTGTGATACATTGGTTCAAGCTGAAGTAAAGGCGGCGGCTACACTTAACACGAATCGTTTACGAATTTGAATTTATCCGATGTTAGTAAACAATAATAAATACACAAATTAGTAGATAGCCTGCAAACTTTTCTTTCGCCAATCATTTGATGTGACCGAAATATTTGTTCTTCATTAGTTTTTGTACGGACTTTCAGCTCCACAAGTTGCTTATACTTCATAGCTTTTCTGTATCCAGTATCAAGGACGGTGTATCAGTATTCCAGTGTGTAGTGTTTAACAAAAAGAGGTTCTCGGTAGAGCAGTTGGCTGTCCTACAAATAAGTTTAAATCAGCGGGCGTAGTCACAGCTTAGATGGACTTCCCCGTTAACTGATCGGGGTTAAATGTTTGGGCACTTCCAGACAACCTAGAGACTCGCGGTTTTTTGCATTTAGTCCCAAATTGGCCCAAACCGACTAGAAAAATCTGAAAAGTCGAAAAAAATGTTACCCCCGCTTAAAAAAAATTAAAATGGCGGACGCAAATTGAAGGTTTTATTCGAAGGGCAATTGCGGCTAAACGGTCCTATAGAATAGGACTGATTTTAAAAGATCTACAACTTTGGCCCTATGACTTTTTGTCGTACGACCAACGGTTCTACCTTAAATCGAGTAAATTTGATAATTATACGTAATTTTTTTGACTTTGAGCTCTCAAGGCGTAAGTGATTATTGGCCGATTTGATTTTCGATTCGAGTATTTAAACCCCACACTAATGCTCTTTAAAACGAGTATTTATTATTAAAATTATTTGTATTTTTTGACCAGATAAATGAGTATTTATAAAGATAAAACGAATTCAAAAATTCCGTAAATATCGTCATGTTTACTTTTTTAACAAATAACCATTTTTTAGGGTTTCGTTGGTAAAACCAAAAAAAAAGAAACCCTTATAGTTTCGTTCCTGTGTCCGTCTGTCACTCTGTACGGTTCTAATAACTTTTGAACCAAAAGAGATAAAAGCGTGAAACTTACCAGTATTAAAGATCGTTTTGACGCGCACACAGGAAAAATATAGAGAACTCAAAATAATCAGCTGTTCAAATTCAAAATGGCGGATAATTCACATCGCGAGAAAAAAATATTTTTTTTAAATTTT
>KZ651570.1:374185-428858 GCA_001010745.2 Gerris buenoi | reverse complement strand
AATCTGGTTATAATTTAAAGAGCTAAGCAGAAAACTGACGTAAAACATAGCGCAGTTACTTGTAAAAGAATAAACTACTTGGTTGGGGCGTTATTTGTTGTAACGTCATAAAAGCCTCATTTTAATATCTAATTAAAAAAAGTTTGTTAAACTTTACAATTTAGAATCAAGTGCCCGCGCACAAGAACATTGACACTTTTTTAGATTGTTACTCCCCTTATAATAACAACAGAGGGGAGTAAAAAACTAAAGAGGGTGTACGGAATAATCTTCTTTAGGCTGTTATCCGAAGTAAATTGGACTAGACATCTCTTTGACTTAATAGTTATTTTTGTCAAAGGCGTATATATCCTAAAAAATCATAGGGGAGTAACAATCTAAAGAGAAGTTTTATTTTTGAATTTATCTTTACATACTAATACCGATCAATTTTAACCTCTTAGTTGATCACCATCAGTATCACAACAGTTGGTCTGTTAAAATGACAGAAAAAATTATTTTACCCAATAAAACAAAATTAAATTTTAAATTTCTCCATGCACAATATATTTTTCATTAAATTACTATTCTAAAAATAAAACATTAAACTTTTCTTCATGGAATTTATTTTCAACTATCAAATTCAAGGAACAACTATTTTTAGTTATCATTTGACGCTTTGATGTCATGAATCTTCTAAAATAGGTTCTTAGAAATTAAACAAATAATGAAGAACACTGCTAAAATAGGGAGTAAAAAACTAAAGAGGGTGTACGGAATAATCTTCTTTAGGCTGTTATCCGAAGTAAATTGGACTAGACATCTATTTGACTTAATAGTTATTTTTGTCAAAGGCGTATATATCCTAAAAAATCATAGGGGAGTAACAATCTAAAGAGAAGTTTTATTTTTGAATTTATCTTTACATACTAATACCGATCAATTTTAACCTCTTAGTTGATCACCATCAGTATCACAACAGTTGGTCTGTTAAAATGACAGAAAAAATTATTTTACCCAATAAAACAAAATTAAATTTTAAATTTCTCCATGCACAATATATTTTTCATTAAATTACTATTCTAAAAATAAAACATTAAACTTTTCTTCATGGAATTTATTTTCAACTATCAAATTCAAGGAACAACTATTTTTAGTTATCATTTGACGCTTTGATGTCATGAATCTTCTAAAATAGGTTCTTAGAAATTAAACAAATAATGAAGAACACTGCTAAAATAATTCAAGCTCCACTCTTTATTTCTATTCCATGAATTCATTCAATTTTAGTGTTTTTTTTCGAAAAAACTTTTTTTCTATTGAAAAAGGGTTAGTTCGTGAATTTGAGAAAACAAGTTCAGTTCCAGAAATAAAAAAAATAAATAAAAAAGAATTGTATAACTCGAAAGTTTCGTTCATGCGTTTGTCTACTCTGTAAGNTTACTATCTAATAGGCAGACTGGGTATTTCAAGATAGTAAGCGCCATAAAAATATTTTGCCCAGGGCGCTATGTACCCTTATTAGGGGACCCCGGATATTGGGCTTATAATCAAAAAATCCAAATAGTAAATAAACCCAAAAATATTCTACTTTTTTCTCATAAGTGAGACAATAATTTACGTTGATTAATTAATTTTCTTTCAGTGAGAAATTAAGGTAATTTCACCTTTTCACCTGTATCTACATCAATTAGGCCTCTTATCTAATCTACACCTACTACTTTTTTATTTTATGATACCAAAAGAAGACTATTTCTTTTTTCAATGAAGTTCAATTCCAGGATGTTTTATTATCTTCGTTTGGCCAAGAAGTCTGTAAAAAAAATTAAGTAATTAAGTTCTATTATTTCTCGTGTTGGCCTAAGATAATTTTTTATCATTACAAACTTATGGCGTTATCTATGTTATCAAATTTTATTTCTTCTGGAATTTTACTTCTAAAAAAAAAGAAAAAGTTTCTTTTTTTTACAATCTCTTAATAATGTTGCAACAACTAATTTATTCCATATAGATTCAGCTAACTAAAAATGTATTCACACAATATATTTGATATATTTTTCCTGTTTAAAGACAATCTAAAATTGACTAAAGTTAGTTGTTGCAATCATAAAATATTGATTTTATTTCATACTAAATAAATGTCATTTAAATGTTCAGCTAATAAAATGTTTTTACAAAATGATTATATATGTTTTTCTTAAAAGTGCTTTAAAGGAGAAATTCGAAGAGGATTGAAGATTGCATGAAGATCATCTACCATTGGATACCCTGTGTGTTTCTTCTATGTGTGATAACGACTTATCATGAAAGAGTTGTTGTACAATCACCAAAAGTGTCCACACAAAAAAATTAATATTTATTTAAAGAAGTCATTTACCTTTTTTTGTGTGAAGTCGTTGTTTGGTTGATGAACCTACGCACCCTTTATTGTGGATATAATCGAGTTTTTTTTTAATAATAAGTAAAAGAAGAGGCAGGTAATCTTTTATGGGTTAATAATTATTAACTTCGTGGAACAGTAAATGAAATTTAATGTTTTATTGGTTTTTAAAGGATTTAGAATCTGATTTTAAAAAGTTGTATTCATATTAAAAATAAGTAATTGTTCAATTAAAAAAATATATAATTTTTATTTTCTCATTTATTGCTGGTAAAAATATTATATTTTGATGAAGACACCCCACTGTCATTAGGTTTGTTCCAACTACACATCAAACTGGTTTGGAACTGTCCGACGCATGCGCAACGGACCACAATTGATCGTTTTTCGCTAATGCGCATGCGTCGTACAGTTTGAAGTGTTTTTGGAACAAACCTATTGGTGGGCCAACTGCAAAGTTAGTTATAGTCTGAGGCTTTGACAAAATACCTTATCTATTGCATATTTTTATTATTTCTTAATTTCAACGTTCAATTTCCTACCAATGTATTCATTTATTATTGATGATATGATTTAATTTTCTTTAAGAAAACCATGAATTAGTTTGGAGTATCCGCTTTTAATATTACCAATTTCGATGTTACTCCAATGTTTACATAACATTCGTTTCTATTTGTTGTTTGAATCTCTACAATACCAATACCTTCTTATTTGGCTAAATTTAATTTCAGCAAATCACTTTATAGAAATGTATTCGTCTCAAAAACGTATCGTCTGTTCACTTAAGGTAAGAAGTCCCTTTTCGAACATTGCCCTAAGTATAAAGTAGTTTATAAGAATTCAGAATTCACTAAGGAGAATTTCCACGAAGCCCAAGCTTTTCAACTTCTAGAGTACTTATATTCATGAAAGAATTCAACTTTAATTCCCTATCTAAAACCGTTATATTCTACCCTTTATATTCGTCCCTTCTTAGTACTTGGTACCTATTGTGTTAATACCTTTTAGGGTGCATTGTACTTTACTGGTAGGTACAGAATACCTCTAAGATACCAGGTATGCCACCTTTCAACATCTCTACCTTACAAATCCTATTCCATTTTTAAAATGAATATAGGGTTTTATTTTTTAATCTTTTGTACCTTTTTCTTCTCTCTTTGAATAATAATTTATATTTTAGGGATATATTTGTTCCAACTACACATCAAACTGGTTTGGAACTGTCCGACGCATGCGCAACGGACCTCTATTGAAAAAGGGTTAGTTCGTGAATTTGAGAAAACAAGTTCAGTTCCAGAAATAAAAAAAATAAATAAAAAAGAATTGTATAACTCGATATATTTTATGGACCGGCAAAAAAAATATTGCAGGGACCGGTACCGGTCAGTGAAACTTCCGAAAAGGACAGTTTTTTAGTGATCATTAATTATTGTGGTCACACCACGAACGTTTTATGGCAAATATAACAAGCTCATTTATTTCTTTTTTTGATTTTCGTTTTTTAAATGAACCAGATTAATTTTTTTTTTGTTTCCTCACTTTCAAACTNAACATATTTCATGATCGCATGTTAACACATGGTTTTTGATTCATGTTGTCACTTTTACCTTTACGGTTAATTGTGTTCGCATGTTAACCTTGGTTAGAAAAAGTCAACTCTGTTCTGCCTGCTGATTTTCACAAGAGGCTTAAAATTAAATTAGGTCTAGATATAGATTTGTGATGCATTAAGGTTAATAAATGAACACGCTAAGGTTAAACCATACTGATTTTTTTTTTTAAGTCAGCTGTTCTTTTTATTTTAATTCTTTAAGTAAACGTTTTACGTAAAGTAAATCGATCTAAATTGATTTTATAATAAAAGGACAAATAATTTTTTTCATTATTTATTATCATTTTAAATCTCAATAAAGTATAATAGTAGAATTAACTTAAAAAGAAACCACATCGATTTGATCGAACTACCTTCGAAAAATCTTTCCGATGAAATAGCGAATAAAAGTAGTCTTTCATTAATCCAAATTACCAAACCTGTACAAAGCTTGTTATAAATATGCAGATCTTCATTTATAATTTCCCCAATCTGATTTTTTTGAGGTTATTTAGCGTTTATTCCAAGACCAAAAAGTCTTTTATGACCAGACCAATCTACGATTCTGCATCTTATTTGGCAAAATATCCAAGTTTTAAAATTAGATTTTTCTCTATGTCTAGCTTTAGTTCTAAAATTACATTTAATTATTCATTGTTCAATAAAAAAGGAAGTTTATACATGACAATGTTGCCTAACCTGACTTATATTAATTATCTGGAATTGAAAACTATAGATCAGCTGTTATGATTCCTTACTATTTACCTTTTTTATCCTATAATCTACTATTATTCTTATAACTTAAATCCATAATTAAGTAACAGATGTTATCCAATTTAGCGTGTCTATTTAGAACAGCTGTTTATTTCCCTTTTTGTATTTTTTAAATAAGTACCTATATTATCTATTTATAAATCTCTTTTAATAAAAACATAAACCTCTTTTTTTCTGCTTCACTTTTTATATTTATCAGCTGGTCTTATTAACTTATGCAAGAACTTCTTTTTTTCAATCTCCCTAACTTATTATTTCATGTTTTTCTATAAATTTATTTTTGTCGCAAATCGTAATTTATTACGAGACATTTTTAAAAGCCTTGACATTTTCAAAAGATATTATGCAGTTTTTTCCTCATTTTTTAAAGTCTGTTGTTCTAATCTGTGTCGGAATTTAGTTAATATTTACTTTTTACGTTTTAAAGAATTTTATTACTAAGATATTTTATATACATCTCAATAAATCAATAAAAGTCTATCGTGATTAAGTCGTACGAAAATTTTTGATTTCCTTTTTAATAGTTCCTAATATTTTAATTGTACTTTGCATTTTGATCCGTAATTCTTAAATTTTATGATATTTTTTATCTTTAGCAAAAAGAAAATAATTGAAATGACCTCGTTGAGACGACTCTTTTAAGAAATGATCTTAAATATTTTTAGACTAACTATTGCAAATGCATACCCAAAACTTAACTAAAATAACCTAAAATTGAAATCTAACTTAAAAGTGAAACTTAACCTCAAACTAATAATAAATACCTAACCCTAATCTAAACTTAGTAATGCTACTAAAGTCAACTTGATTTAAAAGTATAACCACCAGAAACACATTTATAAACTTTAAAGTCTCTGAATTTAAAACTAAAATAGATTCTAAAGTTGTGCAGAAACGTGCACGTCCAAACTTCATACTTCCTTATTTTTGTATGACTTACTCTATCAAAACATTTCTTTAAAATCGTGCCTTAGGCTCGAGCAATATTTCCTCCTGTCTAACTCCGACTTGAAATATATTTGTTGAAGTTCTTAAATTGTTAACGTTACCATCACGAATTTGAACTCTTGTTCTGGAAGTTAAAACAAAGAATCGTGTGTCAATTTTTTTAAACGACAAAATGTTACCTAACAAAAACGAACTTCACTATTATTATACAGTATAGTTTTATTAGAAGATTATTATTATTTCTAAACTTCGGTTTCAATCTTCTTCTTTTCAGTGCGAATCAATTATTTTGTATTAACCACCTCTGATTTACTTCATTCTTTTTAAATGACATTCATTATAAAACCAAATCATAAGTTTTTAATAATTAATTATTCATATTCCGTTGTTTTGAGTCACTATAAAAGATTAATTTTGGAACCAATTGACCAATCGATTGTTTCTACTAAGAACTTGATCATTGTGATTGGTTGTTTTGACTGAGAATTTTGTGGTACTATTTCATAAATTTGTTCACCACAGTTTTACACCACAAAAGCTTTTTATGACTTTAACTAACAGTTCATAAGAAAATAATCAATTTGTGGTGACAACATTGTTGTGTTACCTACTTACCTCTCTAGTCATAATTGACCTTTGTGAATACATAAATCAGTCATTTTAAAAGTATCTAATAATGTAAGGGCTTTTAGCAACTGCTTATATGTACATAATGTTTTACAATCGTAAAAAATTTAAAATTTTGTGAGGTTGTTTATCACAATCGTTAGCTTAAACAATATGTTTGGTTCAAACATTGTATGTATACACAACAATAAACTTATAATAACTTAAATTTTTATTATTCATGATTATCTAGCCCAAATTAATTCATTTTTTTTCTCTCTCGTAAGTATAAATTAGATACTTTTTATGAAAAAAAACTTTTGACTTAAAGAACAACTTTTACTTATGAGTTTATATGATATATATATATATACTTTTATAAAACTGAATCTCAACTGTAGATAAACCAAATGGAAAATTAATGGTGTCTTTAGAGAAGGCATCAATCACAGTCTTGAGGGGGGTGTGCTTCCCAATATCTACATTGAGCTGAGTTTTTTTTTACCTCTTTTTTACCTCTTTACCCCAGTATACTTTACTTTCGTCTTCACCTATCTCCATAACAACCACCAGCTTCTTTCGAGGTTTTGAGTGACATTAAGAAGGATAAACGATGTGGTGATGCGTATAAGATTGCCGGAAAATTTTGTGAAATTTTTCTCTTTAGGTCACGTAATTTTTTTTTTTTTTAAAAAAATCACTTATACTACGATAAAGATCAGATAAACGTGTAGAGCTACTAAAATATCACGAATAAATTCTCTTCAGCTAAATACTTGTTAAGAACGAGGTGGTTTTTTTTTATTGATTTTTCATTGACGCACCTCGCAATGATTTGTTATTGCAAATCTATGAGGCAACCACATTTATTCCAATAAAAATAAATGTTTGTTTCGATTTGTTGATCTTCAAATAGATATAGTTACTTATCTAAATTAATAAAATTAAGTCTGTTGTCATGGGCTTAGCGGCTCGTATAATGGAGCAGCGTTCCGACCACGGCTACGACTCACGCCGAAATGATTTGTTATTATTAAGCTAAAGCAATCACATTTATTCCAATAAAAATAAATGTTTGTTTTAATTTGTTGTTCTTCATATAGATTTAACTTATCTAAATAGATACAATAACTTATTCAAATAATTTTACTTTTTTCCCCATTTTAAAACTAAGCCCATTGCCACCAAATTTGGTGTGACGAGATGATAATTTGATTTTGTATTTATTTATTGTTCCTTCATCCCCTTTCTTCGTCCAAGATTGAAGTAATAATAACAAATGTTAGTTTTTTTTAAAAAATAACAAGGTTTTCTTAATGTTTTTAATAATTTATGGTAATTTAATGTTCAGCTTCTATGAAAAATCCATTTCTTTTTTGGACGCAGTTAACAATAAAATTATATTACTTCATAATTCATAAAACATCATATAACAAGATGTTTTCTGATGTTCACGTTATTTATTGATGCGTTGGTAAGTTCTTAATACGATGTTTATTAGCTGCTAGAATGTGCTCTTCACAATTCCTCGAAGTCTGATCGTAAAGTTTTGTTTTGATCCCAACATATTGTTTATTGTTAGGTTCATTCTATTCCTTGTACGGTCTTAACTAGTGAAAGATAAGACTGGTGCGGGCCCTTGTTTGGTTGTTCCCCCCAGCTGGTGTATTGTCACGTCTCTTTTATTAGTATTGTTCTATTGATAAGGTCTCTCTTCTGCTCAACGAGTCTGTGGGTACCGTTCCATTATAATTATTATTCACAGAAGAATATCCTAGTCTATTCTTTGAAATAGACAATTTTAGTTTCTATATAAAAACCAGCAACGTTTATTATATCAGAGCAAAAAGTAATATAACAATCTGTCAATTAGTGTTGCACATCTAATAAGAATAATGTAAAGCTTCCTCGAGTCTTATTACTGGAAGAATTGTCACATAAGAAAATGTGGTTTCTAAAACTTGTTTCGAATCCCAGTGAGGTCACAATTTTTTTTCGGCTCTTCTATAGATTGTTACTCCCCTTATAAAAAAAAGAAGGGAGTAGCAATTTAAAGAAGGTGTACGGAATGTTCTTTAGACTATTACTCCCCTTATAAAAACAGAAGTGTTAAATATAGCACGCAGATGGGAAAAGAACGAAGGTTCGTTTTGTGCGCATTAGAATGATCAAAATGCTTACGTTACCTTGAGCAAGCTTGGAAGCTATAAGTGAAGAACAGCTGATTTGAAAACTTTTGTGCGCATGCAGAAGAGAAAAGATTGTTTTGTTAATTAGAATGATCTTAATGCTTCCGTTAAAGAACAGCTGATTTAAAAACGTTTGTGCACATACAAAAGAGAAAAGAACGAAGATTGTTCGTTTTCTTCATTAGAATGATCACATTGCTTCCGTTAGTTTCAGTAACCTTGGAAGCTATAAGTAAAGAACAGCTGATTTAAAAGCTTTTGTGCGCATGCAGAAGAGACAAAGAAAGAAGAAGGTTAGTTTTGTTCATTAGGATGATCACAATGCTTCCCTTACCTTCAGTAAAGCTATAAGTAAAGAGCAGCTGATTTAAAAACTTCTCTTCGCATGCAGAAAAGAAAGAATTCTGTTTTGTTTATTAGAATGATCTCAATGCTTCCGTTACCTTCAGTAAGCTCTGAAGTTATAACTAAAGAACATCTGATTTTAAAAAAAAATTTGCGCATAAAAGAAAGAAGATTGTTCGTTTTTTCATTAGAATGATCACAATGCTTTCCGTTTCGTTTTTTTATTAGAATGATCACAATGCTTTCCGATACCTTCAGTAAGCTCGGAAGCTATAAGTAAAGAACAGCTGATTTAATAAATATCAATGTTAGTTTAACCTTAGTGTTCTCATTATTAAAACTTTATGCATACTAAGCTAGTACCTAGATTATATTAAGAGCTTAACTTAGGTATAAAATACTGAATTATTTTAATCATATAATCTCTTAAAACATGTCTATGTCATTATTAATTTTCGTAATCATAATTTATTTATTTTTTAAAATAGTTATTTTTATTTGTTATAAATTCACTTTGAAATTATTTATATTGGGTGACTTGATTGTGTACAGAGTATTTAGATCAAGTTTTTTATTTTCTCGTAAGTTGACCCGCCCTCGCGTTGCCGTTACGCAATATGGCACGATTACAGCTTGAGAGAGAAAGGTTTTTAAACAGAGCTTTGGCTGGATTTATGGATTGCGAGCTACTGGACGGCAGCCCAACCCAGCAGTGGGCTTAACACGTAACAAAGCAGTTTATATATCAAGAATCAAGATCCCCGATTTCATATCTAAACAAATCCAGTTGGTTTCTTAGTTCTTTATGTGGTTGGGGTCTTTTGTCTTGTTTTCAATGATTATTTCTCTGACATTTTTCCTCTCCTTTTTGATAAAAGCATTGCAGATCGATTAGTTCCTGTATTAAAAAGAGGTTTTGGCAATACAATTGTTTGTGTGTTAAGATTGGTCAGTAAATAATCGATTAAAACGGGGTAGTTTCTTCATATTTGTGTTGTTTCGAGCTTCTACCATGACAATATGTTTGTACTAAAAATACCTCATTAGAACATTAATTTAATTCAATTTAATCACAGGTGTAAAACTGCGATAGTTATGAGCGTTTCTAATCTATAAGATATAAAGTTGTGCTGTTGTACCATCTTTCATATTATAAGCTTTTAATAACTGTCTAGTCTAGTTTACATGTGGTTTCGAATCCCAGAATTGTGAGAGTTATTTCTCACTAATGATCACATCCAAAAAATGAGTAAAGTTGCGTCCGTCCATTAATAACCTAATCATGAGTTAATCAGGACGTAAAAGAAACTGAAAAAATATTAAAAAGTAAGGAAACGACGATTTATTTAGTGTTCACTAAATAATAATTAAGTACAATGGCGAAAACCTTCGTTAACTTTAGGTGAAGGTCAGAATTTTTTTTAAATCAAATGTTACTTCCGTACGTAACTTAGCGTATTAAATTAAAAAGAAACGGTCCTTTGGCTAAAATGTGTGAAATATTTCATATTTGACCAAATTACTTCTTTTTCGTGTTATTTCGATTAATTTAAAAAGTTATAAATTTCAGTTTTCAGTTGTACGAATTAACTATATTTTAACCCTGTAAATGTATACTTCAAGTTCAAATCTCTTAGAGGTCGTCCAGATAATTTAATGGATACTTGAATTTTAAGTAAGTCAAGACTAGTTTGATTGATCATTACTTTCATTGTCTTTTTTAATTGCAAAGTTATTGTATGCAATGCGGTTAATTTTATATCCAAGTACAGAACAAAAGTAATCATTATTCTTTTCTTTGTAGTGATTGTTATGTTCTAATGTAAATTTCTCATTGAGTAATCTTTGAGCTTACTAATTAACTAATAGCAAACTAATCAAGTTTGTTCTTTGATTTATTCATTCAAACAGTACGAGTAAGTTTCATTAAATCTTAATCGAAACTGAGTGTTACTTAGTGACTCGTTTTGAACAATATGTTCTTTATGCATACATGTATATGAACATCCTAAATCATTTGATTTAGTTGTTCAACTTCTATCGTATAGAGATAAGAATCTATTACTATTGCTCTTTCAGTTTTACTAATTAAAAAACAACCCACTTTAGTATGGCTGTTTCAATATAAAACTACCCACTTTAGTTTGACTGTTTCAATATAAAACTACCCACTTTAGTATGAATATTTCAATAGTAAACAACCCACTTTGGTATGGATGTTTTTCTGTATGAAACTACCCACTTTAATATGGATGTTTCAAAATGAAACTACCCACTTTAGTATGGCTGTTTCAATATAAAACAACCCAACTTAGGCTTTTTAAAACTTTTTTTTGTAGTCTATTTTTTGTTTTAAGTAAGTTGTTTTCTTAAACACTGAAGGTAAAATACAATACGTATCGTATTAAAATTTCTGTAGGCAAAAAATATTAAGTTTCAAGGTACTAGAATAAAAATATATCATGTTACAGTCTCTCGATCTCACTCTCTCTCTCTCTCTCTCTCTCTCTCTCTATATATATATATATATATATATATATATATATATATGTGTGTATTTAGTATGAGGAAGTAAAAAATAAAATCAGAAGATAAATTAATAAAGTATAACCGACAAGAGAATTATGTATATAAACAAAATTGAAGTATTAATTGGTTTTAAATAAAANTATCTCAGGTATATTCTTTTCTAATGGTTCGTAGAGTTTCTTACATTTCATAAAATTCTACAATATTTACTCAATATAGATTTCTATTTTCTTTTAAATTATAACTATCACAATAAAAAGTAATTTTAAATACAGAAAGAAATAAGGTCGACCAAGATTTATTCGTGATTAAAAATCTGCGTAGCTTTAAAAATTATTTTGCAATAATTTTTCTTTAAGACCTCTATCCTACTTGAATTATTGAAAGTCTCCTTTTATAAAAAAAGGTCCCTATTTAGTTATGAAATAATAAATGATTATTCTTTCTATTTTAATGAACGTTCTATTAATTTTTTTTTATTTTGTAATTATAACAAAGAAAACCAATCTACATTTGAATAGAAATGTTACTGTTTTGTAGCTTTAAAAATGTTCTATTTATTAGATTCTTTTATCCAATATTTCAAAACAATAGATTCTTTTTTTTTTTAATAAAAATATCGAAACTTAATTGTCTAAAAAAAAAAGTTTAAAAGAAACAAGGAGATTTTTGTTTTTGCGTAATCCAAAAAGTTAGTTATGGGTAAAGAGATTCAAGATACCAATCACTTTTATACCTGTGGTATTTTAAAAACTTAAGTAATCATAAAAAAAAATCAGAGCATGAATTCCAAAACTGAAAATGTCAACGGGCCTTGGTGTCGAGTTCCTACCAAAGTTATCTTGTCGTAACTTCATACATATATTTCTCAAAGATAATTTTTTTCTTTTTCATTTGTTTCATAAATTAAATGTAAACTTTTTTTTTTAAGAAATAGTTTTTAACAAAAGTACATAAGTTTACTTAAATTTTAACTTTTTTTAATGTTGAAAGTGCATTTGTCAATGTTCTGCTTCGATTTTATAAACTTTCTAAAAGCAGAAACTTGATTTACCTTTTACACTTTAACAACATTTGCGTAGGTGAGAGAAATCGATAACACACGTGGGCTAAATTGAAAATAAAAAAAAGTAAATATTTTATTACTAAATAACTTTAACTTTGAATAAACTTTATTTTCAAATTAAATTGAATTTGTGTGTTAAGTTTAAATGTGCAGAGTAAAAATTTTATAAATTAATTCAAATAAAACTAATAATAATAATAAAATAAAATAAAAAAAATACTAGGATGTTAAAAACTAACAAGAGGTAGCTCAGTTTTCACTTTTTAGTTTTAAATTTCACCAATAGGAGAGCTGAAGTAACATTTTTTTAGTATAGTACAAGGAAATTAGGAGATAGCAGGAGGTAGTTCAATTTTTTATGTCTCCTAATTAAACAATTTCTTGACAGAAATTCGTGTCAGATACAAGAAAACTTTTTTTGTCTTGTGTCTGTTTGTCAGTGTGTCAGTCTCTCGTTCAACATTGTAGGTGAACTACCATATCTTAACAACTATTTATTTGATTTTGATGTATAATTTGGAGAGTATGTCTCTTGTATAAATTTCTTCTGCTCACATAGTAACACCTTTTTTGTAAACAGATGCATCTTTAAAAGTATTCATCAAATTTAGGAACAAATTGGATGTTTGTCGAAAGGAGGACATAGATAAATGGTTCCATATAAAATTGGTTGATCGCAAATTTAATTCTGCATGAAAATGAATGGTGACCACCCTAGAAATAGAAATCTATCTAAAAGTCTCATGTGACCATTAGTCCAATAATTGTTCGCGTGGAAGCTATGTACCACACAAATTGGCACACTTTTTATATTCTTATTGTGTCGCTAATTCACATTCTTTTACTACAATCTTTGTATTCTTATAGTATTATATTATTATAGTATTATTCTTATTTGTATTATATCTAAAGTAACTATCGTTAATTTGCACTCCTTTACTACAATTAAATGATAATTACTTTACAAAAAACTGTTTTCACTTTTATAAAATCAGTGAATCAGTACACTCTGATTAGCATTTTATCTCTTAAATATTTTTAGACATGTACTTATTATGTAGTACATCATAATTATTTCCTTGTACAGAAATGTACTTAACTGTTTAGGTGAAAATCTGTAATTGTAATTAATGTTCTTCCTGAAACAAAGAGAGGGGTGGGGGATGTTAAAACATTAGATTTTACCCCTTTGATTAAAAAGGAAACTAATAGGAGGTAATGAGTTAATTACAAGGGTCTCTTCCATCCTATTATCTAATTACCGATATCCCTCGGAAAATAAATTAGTGAGCTTTTATGTGATTATCTGTTTTTTTTTTTAATGATATATTGAGGGCTTCATCTAGTTTACGTGTTAAAATAGGAATTTGATTTGATTTTCTGTTACATATGATCGATTGTGGTAATGATTCAAGCCATGAACATCTTCTTTGAAAATGATTCATAAAACAAGAGTTTCTTGGGCATTCTTTAGTAGGTCCATTTATAGTTTTAATTAACTTAATTTAATTTTAATTTTTAACCGATTTAATTATCAATAAATCTAGAATTATAAATGGCGAGTGCTTTTCTGTTGATTTTAGTATTAAATACTTTATTATTAGCTAACTTTGTTGCGGCAGGACGTTGTTTTTATGGTGTACGGTACTTCTGCTTCTATTTTACTACAATATCTTATGCTCAGTATTATCCTGTGTAATTTTAAAAGAAAGCCTGTATTTATTATACACTTGCTACAAAGTTTTAACAATTAACATAGATTTTTACGCGCTTTTATTTAATGTACCGTGTTAGGTAAGGTTCAAATTTTGTTATTAGCTGTTACCTACTTTCCTAATTTCCAGATGAAACTGTCACATACTATAAATTTCCGATAACTTTTAAGTTTATTTATATTTTCATACGCGTGTTTTTAATTACATTTTTGTTGTTTATACTACTTTTTTGTGTTTCATTTAAAACAAACTTTACCTTTTTTTTTTATTTAAAAAAAATGCTTAAGATAATTACATTAATAATTCACGCCTTTTTTCAACTTGTTTTGTAATTTCCTTTTCATATTTTCGGTTAAAATTTTTTCATCGAGTTAGTTTAAAGTTTATTATTTGTTTTTTCTTAGTGTAAAAGATAATCTCTATATTGAAAAAGGAAATATAATAAGAGATTTTTTTTTTTATTCTTTTCTATATTTATATAAGAGGTAGGGGTAGAGGTGTTAAAGATAAGCTGAAGTTACGGAGATAAAAGTGATAAGGCAGGACACCATTTCCTTAGGACCTAAAGGTTATTTAATTTAGTCCCCTCCCTAAGGGCCGGCTGAGTCCTTAGAGGAAAAAAGGATCAAAGTAAACTGATAAGGAAAAACAGATAAGAAGTCTGTCATACTTTAAAAAAAACGGCTCTAGAAAAATTACCCATTCAAAAAATTGAGTTTTTGAAGCTCCAAAAACATAAATCTTATTAATGTTTTATAAAAATAACTTCTTGAGAAAGAACAGCACTTTTCACTTTTTGAAATTACGGGAGAGTCAAATAACATTATGTGAATAAGAAATCTTAAGTTTAAGTATAAAACTCGTTCACTTTCATGAATCAAATGTCTCATTTAAAAAGTCATGTGGTTTGTCATTTGTTTGGTGCATTTAAGTATTTTTGTAGAATTTATTTTCTGATATGAAATTGTATGAAAACTCGTTCACTTTCATGACTCATATGTCTCATTTTCATTAAAAAGTCATGTGGTTTATTATTTGTTTGGAGCTTTTAAGTATTTTTATAGAATTTATTTTCTGATATGATATTGAATGAACTCGTTCACTTTCATGACTCATGTCTCATTAAAAGACATGTGGTATATCATTTGTTTGGTGCATTTAAGTATTTTTATCAAATTTATTTTCTGATATAAAATTGTATGAAAACTCGTTCACTTTCATGACTCGAAATGTCCCATTAAAAAGGCCATGTGCTTTATCATTTGTTTGGAGCATTTAAGTATTTTTATAGAATTTATTTTCTGATATGATATTGTATGAAAACTTGTTCACTTTCATGACTCAAATGTCTTATTTAAAAAGTCGTATGGTTTATCATTTGTTTAGAGCATTTAAGTATTTCTATAGAATTTATTTTCTGATATGATATTGTATGAAAACACGTTCACTTTCATGACTCGTATGTCTCATTCTCATTAAAAAGTCGTGTGGTTTATCATTTGTTTGGAGCATTTAAGTATTTTTAAAGAATTTCTGTTATGAAGTTCATTTTAATCATCTAGAAATATCTTGTATACTGAATCAACGATCACTAGTAGAAATTTTATTCTTGGTTTCATTTATTTAACTAGATGGCACATTTTGTTCTTTAAAACATTATGATTTTGTTTGTAAATATTATTTATCTACGGACGGCAGCAAAATCAAGTTCCTCGTGGATTTCAATTCTTCAGAAGTTGGATCAATGAAGGAAATAAAAGGTTCACTTTTACAATATTTCAATCCCTCCTTGGATCATTCTTAAGCTGTCTAGTGTAGTACATCATGATTGTTATTATTAATAGTTCTTAAGAACAATAAACAACTTTTTGCTTGGATTCTTGTGATTCTCTTATTGTGATAATTTCCCTAAATACAAGTTCTGTTTATCCTACTAATAGTTTTAAATAAATAAATTAGAAATTCATTTTTTACGATTTTGGTAGTATGAATACTACCAAAAACGTAAAAAATAAATTTCTAATTGATTGTACGAAGTACAGGTACTCATTGGGTACTTTATAATTATAAGCGATATTTCTCGGTCTAGTTCTATGTCACTAATGTTGACTCCTTAGACTTAGTGGAAAATTAAAAAGCTTTAAAATCGGGTCAAGGTATCAATAACGTCAGAAGAAAACCATTCTCCCGCGTAGCTTACTTGGTTAGAGCATTGTACTGGAAATACAGCTCCAGGCCCGGGTTCAAACCCCGGCGCTGGAGCTTGTTTTTCTCTGACTGTTTCCCGTATTTAATAATAATTATAATTTGATCTAAAATAAATAAATTATTGAAAGACCACATTTCTAATTTTAACTTCCTAATCTTTCACCATTTTGAACTTCTTTCTTGCATTTGCTTTTGTATTTCTTTCTTCCCGTTGCATCAATCTTTTTTTATTATATTAAATTCATTAATATTTAATAATAAACCTCAAATTACATTACACAAAATGCGCTAACATATTAGGGCATGTGTTACACGTATTTATTAATTGTTGATAGACGAAACATGAGTTTTACGATGAATGTTACAGATCGAGTTACGTGTTTGATAAATTCGTAACACATTGTGCTCTTTGATTAATTGCTCGTAACCATAAAGCTATTAATTATTAAACAACGAAACTGATTAAGTGATTATTATTATTGAAAAAATGGAATAACAGCTGTTCTCTTTTACCCTAGTGGACAATTTTTTTTATCAAATTCATTTTTTTTTTAATTCAATTTAATTGACTTGAGAATTATGTGTACACTTTAATATTTTCCAGCTATCACCTTCAGCAATAAACTTAAGGTCTATAAAAGTTTTATTTAGTGTGAAGCTAGGGAAATTATTTGCTAATTTATAATTTCTAGAGACTATAGCACCTTTTAAAGCTTAGTTTTAAATAAAATAAAAAAAAACTAAAACACATTTTACGTTATTAACTACCTAATGATTAATTTTAAAGTGATTCTACTTACTGCTAAAATGTTAATAAACTTTTTATGCAACGCGATAGTAAGTTATTAAGAATATGTCACTTGTTTAATAGATCTTAAATAAAGTATAGCGTCCCATTAATATAAAATAGTTCATATAGGCGCCTGAGTTAATATCCTCTAGTTTTCTGGAGTCTGCGTAATTTAATCTTGCGTACTACGCAATTTTAAGGACTGCATTTAACTGAATGTTGAAGTTTTTCGTTCCAATTACAACTATTACTTTACTCCAACTATTATTTGAGAACTTAATCAGACTGCTCTGCCTTATACGATTCTTTAATCACGCGTTACTTGACCAGTGCAGTCTGATTTCATTCGAATTTCATAGTCTTTTCACGTGACATCTTAATTGCTGAGCTAAATCTGGTCATTTCGTCACAGCTGTTTATTCCATCCAACTGTTTCAAAGGCTAAATTTCAACTAATAAACTTTTATCAATAGCGTTTATAAATAAAATATTTCTACCTCGTATGTTTCAATCGGATGTTTTAAAAACCTCATAGAAACGGTGTTATCAAAACGTTTTGACTTCAAGGTCATAACAGAAAATGTTTGGTTTTGCACTGAAACTGTATTGCATTACAAACATGCGCATTGAATTGAGACATGCGCAGTAGGTATGAAGAGCATGGGTATATGATTACCTTACTTTTACTATAACTTGTCCAAGAATTTTATAGTTTTCAATAGTGATTATAGTTTTCAATTTGTCCTAAATAAGTAGTGTACCGTCAGTGGGATCGTCATAGGCATGCGTTATTGTATAAAGCCGTTCCAACACGACTTGTGACAGTGTTTCGTAACGTCCTCCAAACTGTTCCGAAGCTCGCTGCGATCGTTTGCGTACGGTCTAAACGATCCTCTGACAATACCAAGTACTGGTTTGTATGACTTGCGCAGTTATCGCAATAGTCACACATGTCAACAAGAAGGTTCTCTAAGTATTAGGTTTCCTTCATGTTTTTAATACGGTGCAAATTATAGTCCTAAACCCGTTCCAACCCGCCACAATACCCGTGACGGTACTAATAGGGGGTTTAGAACAAACCTGATAATGCTGTGCGAACTGTTATAGCTCCTCATGGAAACGCTTTCGATATGAAACCAAAGCAATTTTGGAAACGTAGTAAACATTTGAAGTTCAAAAGATCTTTGTTTAGTACCAAGAGATTTTCTAGTTTATAATTTATTATGAACATCTGATTTAAGAAAATATTGCGTATCACTTCTTCTTTTAAGTTTACGATCAAGCTTTGTGTGTTTTTTTTTTTTTAAACCTGTTAGATTAGACTCAAGATATAGAAGCTCTTTTTCATTCGTCTGTATCAGACTTTCAAAATCCCAGATGAGACAGATATCTCACGGACCCTAGCATTCAAGTACTCAAAGAGTTTTTTTTTTTATTTTAAATAATCTTTATCTCTCTATCCGTGTCTTTTCTTCTTCTTTTTTTGTCCTTGGTGCAGGAGCATTGTCGGTTTAGTTGTTCAAGTGTCCACCAGGTGAACAGGAAGAACCTACTTGTTTGTGTCACTCCCCTTTATTTTTGGTTTGAAGTTGGTGGTGTTTTTATGAACACCTTTTACTTTTAAAAGGTTTGACAGGATGTGAGGCGTCTTATCCTGCTCAAAGATGAAACATCTGCTCTTGGGCTTGGATAATACCTTCATCAAGACGTTAACCTTCATTTTATTAGAAATAATCCCTAGATCATTGGTTATAAGCAGTTTTTCGTAATTCTCAAGAGGTTACACAATCAGCTAGGGATAGGGGTAGCCTCCAGTATTCCTAATATGTTGTTTTTTTAAGATCTCTGTTGAAATCGAATATATCCCAATAAATATAATTACATAATTATTTATCAACTACAACTGAATTCATTTCAATTTCGAAATTTTTTACAAAATATTCTGTTGTGTTAGGAAAAAATTTATGCTTATGCTTCTAGTAATGTTGAATTCGTATGGTCTGTATTCGTATGTCGCCTCATGAATAGGTCGAGGTCCTAGGGAGATGATTTGTAAGTGCGTTTTAGAATTTTTTGGACCTGGTGTGAAAAGACATAATAATGATTCTTATTATTATTATTATTATTATTGTCCTTTTATTCTTGTTTCCCTTTATACTGGTCTTCTACTGTTAAATTCTGGAGTAGTGTCAATTGAACTTCCCGTAACTATAAAGCGATTTATAACACATTATTCATAATGTGGTCGGATAACCCCCGTCCTGTAATGGCCTAAGCTGTCGAACGGGACTAAAACCCAAAGAAAAAAAAAGAAGAAAAAAAAAGAAAAAAAAAATCCACATTATTCGTCATCAAACCCTGAACTTATTTCCATTTTGAAACTTTTAACAAAAATTATAAGTTTTTGTAAAATCATCTTATGCTGCTATGCTGATACTTGAGCTAGCTGATATTGCTAGCTTGATGCTGAAGCTGCTAATAATGTTGAATTCACAATGGTTTTGTTATGTCATGAATGGAGAGATAGTAAGAAATTGTGTTTTTGTTGATATGAAATGACATTATATTAATGTTATATTTTTGCTTTTTGTCCATTTATACTTCATTCTCTTTATTACGTTCTTCTTAGTTAAGTTCTGGAGTATTACCAAAGGCACTTTTCGTAACTATTGTACTCGCAGATGTAAAACCTTTTTAGGTTGTTCAATGAATTAAATAATTAAAAAGGAGAAAAACCATAGAAAGTTAAATAGAAGTGTGCATATGAACAGAATACTTGTTTATATAAATCTTAACTTCTGCTAAGTTTTGAGTTGTACTGCTACGTTTTCTGTTTCTTGGTTAAGTTTCTCCAGATGAAATCGCTTTAAAGCAAATTCAATTTCATGCCTGGACAAATTTCAACGTAAAGGTTGTTGGAAACAGCTATTAGATTTTAGTCTACCCTTAAGTTTCCAGCCCTACTTAACTCTAAGTATTAAATTTTAGCCTAAATCTCGTTACATTTTATTACTGAGAAAAGATAATGTTCTACTGTAATGTTCTATTTATACGGGTCTATTTTTCATAAATGTTCATTCTTCGCTAGATAGCTTCAAACCTTAAACATTTAAGTTTAATTAAAAAGGTAATTTTGGAAACCTTCTTGAAATTTTCTAATCTTTACAAAAAATGTATAATTTCTAGTTTGTGTAAATGCTAATAAAGGTGAAATCAGTGTTTAGTATTTTAATTAATATTAAACATTTAGTATATCAAATGTTATTTTGAGATTACTACGCTTTAAGATATAAACCTAAATGTTGTTTGAATAGTAGGATTCAAATTTACCATTAAATGTTAATGGTCTTTCTTTTATATCCCTAATGATCATAGAATCATTTATAATGGATTCAATACTGTTTAAAATTTTAAATTATTTCATCTTGTACGCCCTCAACGCCCGCATCTATCTCAAGTTCCACTTGAGATAGATAATACAAGTGCGACTACAAACTCTAAATATATATTGGGGGATGGATACAAGTAGCTCATTCTGAAGTCCTACATAGATACCCCCCTCAACTAATTCCACCTGCGATAGATAATACAAGTGCGACTACAAACTCTAAATATATATTGGGGGATGGATACAAGTAGCTCATTCTGAAGTCCTACATAGATACCCCCTTCAACTAATTCCACCTGCGATAGATAATACAAGTGCGACTACAAACTATAGATATATATTGGGGGATGGATTCAAGTAGCTCATTCTGAGGTCCTATAGATATGCCCCTTATCTATTTCCACCTGAGATAGATAATACAAGTGCGACTACAAACTATAGATATATATTGGGGGATGGATTCAAGTAGCTCATTCTGAGGTCCTACATATAGATACGCCCCTCAACTAGTTCCACCTGCAAAGGATAATACAAGTGCGGCTTCAAACCCGCATATATGTCCCTATAAATGTATATTAAGTAGGGGAATGGACACAAGTTGCTTTTGATATCCTGTAGCTACACCGTGCGTAGGATAATAGGGTAGAACAAGTGTGGATCTTCATTTTCATGACCCGCATCTATGTTAATAAACAATATGCCTGGGAATTGGGGATACACTTTCGTTTTTGATTGTATAGTATGCAACCAGAAGCAAGCTCAAAATTCGAGCTCTAATTTTTTATTAAATAATTATAAGATTTTTTAATCAGTAATAATTAATCATATGTAATATCTGCAACGCGATTTTGATCTTTAATAAACGAATCCTAGCTTTTATTAATAATTTGACTTCAAAAATAATATTTTATTATTTATCGTAATAAATGATGTGTCAGTTAATTATCTTCTTACATATTTTATATTTAAATATATTATATTGAACACATGTTCGAGATCCTTGCCCACTCCAATGCATCTTTCCTGCTCACTCAACGAGTTTAATTTCTTGTACTAATGATTTCCTTAATGAATTAAATTAGTATTCTTTGATTACGCAACTTTATATAATTGGTTTCTTTTACCCTTACATGGCATGAATTATTTAAATACTGTTTTATCCTATTCATCATTTATTCGTATGTGAAAGTTTTCTTAAGGAATTAAAAATATTTGTTTCTGTTTAGTAATACTCGTAGTTAGTACTAATTTATTTTTAGTCGGACCTCCATTCAACGAACTCGATGATTCCGGAAAAAAAATTGTTGTATAGAAATTTCGTTATATAGAATTTATTTTACTATAGAATCACTTAGAATAGAGAATCCATGGGACATAAAAAAAAATTCTAGTATTTTTGTGCGGTTTTGTTATTACGTTCCAGGTGTTTTTAATAGGTAGACTTACAGCTTACAGCTAAGCAGAATCATGCAAAAGTGAAATAATTAAAAATTAAAGATTAAATTTGATCTCTGTAGCTATTGTAGATCGTAGGTAAAGTAATCTTTACTTAATTCATCAACGTCACTTTATCAAAAAACCTTATTTTTATCTGAATTACACATTCGTTATTTTAGTTTATTCACGCTACTACTACAAAATCTCTGTCGAAACGACTAAACTTAATATTTTTCTTAAAAAACACTCATAATGCCCTCTAGCGGCATTATTTTGAACTACATTATAAAGAGGTCAAGATCTTAAAAGGTTTGAAGTTATATAGTGTTCACTGCATTATTGGGTCGCGATATATTAAACTTTTAACATTCTCCCCACTATGATTTATCACGTGACACCTGGCTCACTCTACATCATATTAAAGCTTTGAGCTAAAAACCTAGTGCGTGTATCACACACCTACCTTTACACATTCTCCTAACTCGAGTTCCACACTGTCTTAAAACTATTTCATATAAAACCTCCTACATTTAAAATTTCTTTTTCTCTCGCCATAAAAGCCCTTTATTCCCTTTTTTAAAATAAGTAAAAAAATATGTATTAATTTTTTTTTTTTTTAATATATTGGATTATTATTATCATTATTATAAAAAAGTAATCTTAGTTCGTGGAAAATATACATTTAAAATTAAATTTAGAAAAGGTCATTTCAAAAAATTATACATTTTTATGTATCATTTATAGTGTGTACTATTAATCCTGCTAAACTTATTTAATTTCGAATATATCTTGATAAATATTTTACAAAAACTAACTTTTTGTTTTTAAAATGCGTAATTTTATAAATTTAGACTTTAGCTAAATGCTAGCTCGAATTTTTGAACATACTGTTATCAGAGAACATTTATTTATTTTTTTATTTTTATCACCTTAATTAAATTATGCTGTTAGCATTCAATGCCCGTTTATAAATTTACTTGAATGGAATTGTCGGAAATAAATTTAAATTGGATTTCGTTTAAAGTATTTTAATTATTTCGTTTCTGCTGTTTTGATCCGCGGTTTTTTTTAATTAAGCTATTTTTAGAGTACCAAGTTTATTATACTAACTAATTTCATGGAATTTTAAATACGATGATTTTTACCGTTACTCTCTTTCATTATTTTACAATTTTAAGGTTTTTTTTTTTTTTTTTACTTCACTAAAAAACATTTATGTTTCTTTATTATTTTTGAATAATTATAAAAATGTATAATATTCATATTTCTCAGTAAAAAGTATGGCACTTCTTTAGATTGTTACTCCTCCTTTGTTTTTTTGTTTTTTTTTATAAATTGAGTAACAATCTAAAGAAGTGTCTCAATTTCTAGGGATGTTCTTCACTACAGTTTTTTAACACATACTTACTTACTATTACTATTTATAAAAAATTGAGTTCTTAGTAAATATAGTTAATAACTTTTTTTCATTACAGTTGCCATAAGATACAAATAAATAAATTTATCTTTTCTGTTATATTAAGTATCATCGTGGTACTCGTCATTCTATTATGTACAAGTATGAACTTCTTTAGATTTTTACTCTCCTATAAATAAAACTAAGAGGAGTAACAATCTAAAGAAAGTGTACAGAATGTTATTCTTTAGACTGTTACTCCCCGTATAAAAGCAGAAGTGTGATATTCCTTTGTCCTAAAGTACATTAGACTAAACATCCCTTTGTCTTAATAGTTATTAAGTCCTATTAGTTAATAGTAAACGTAATCCTAATAAGGGTCTATTCGTTTTGTGAAATAATTATGTTTTGTGTTAAAATTTTAAAATCCTCTTCGTTTAATGATGTAATTAAATTTTGTGTTTTACTTAGGTTGTTAAAATGTTAGCGAATGTCGATCGAAACGAACAACTAGAAGAATTTAAGTTTATAGTATTTCTTGAGAATCTTTTGGACGGAAGTGTCATTGCGTGATTCCAGACCGAGCGTTTAGACTAAAGCTGAAGATAACGTGAGTTTCAATGCCGGACTGTGACACCTAACCACACTTGAACTCCTTCACCTTCAAGTCTTGTAGTACCTGCAATGTCAGGAAGTCTTAAACTTGAAGCGGTTTTCAAGTTGGGTGGTTTTTAGTTCGGTATTTCCTTTTGTCCTGAGAATGTTGGGCTTCTAAGCATTGATTAACAACAGAAGCTAAACTACTGAAGACTGGTTTTCTGTCTCTTCTTTACCGTTCTTCTTTAATAAGCTTTTTCTTTCTTCTAACCACTTTAATGTTCTTCTTTTCCAGTGACACTTAGCTTTTAACAATTCTCCCCGACTTCTATTTTAGGTAGCTAATTAAAAAGTGCTGTTTCATTTACCGTGGGATCTTTTTATAGCGCAAAAAAAAGTTAAGGATTATATGGAATTAAACTTGTCTAGTTGTTTGCTAAATACTTTTGAATACAACTTAGTCTTTTACTATGAAGATTTCGCTTTAAATTAAATAATTTCTTATGTACGTTATATAGAGGAAGTTAAACATTGTGATTTCTCAAATCAACAACATACTTAATTAAGTTCATTTTTACATCAGTTTAATTGCCTTTTTGGTCTTGAATTAGTATCACTATGTCAAACAGCCAAACACCTGTTGTCAAAGGAGTTAACACGTTCTGAAAACCACACATGTTAGATTTCACATCTTTTTCAACGTGAACTTCATAAATCACACACGTTAACATTTTTCAACACGTGTACTTCATAAACGAAACACGTTAACACGTTAGATTTCACATCTTTTTCAACGTGAACTTCATAAACCACACACGTTAACATGTTAGATTCCACATCTTTTTCAACGTGAACTTCATTGGAGAAGCAATGTCGCTGGCGTTAACTCCAGCCAAAGTCTTTAGCCAAGTCTTTAGCTAGCGTTTTCAACATTATTTAAATATGTATTTGTATATTAAATGAATTCGTTGGTTCAAAGTTTAAATTGTAAATAGCTTTAGTTAGTGGTCTCTTGGTTGTACAAATATCTCAAGCTCTAAAAAATAAAATTGTCTAAAACGTTCATCGACCATTTTTATTGGTGTTCAAGCTTAATGCTTATGTTAAAAATGTTGTCTGATCTTCTGACATCTTTGACGTCTATACTTCTTGACCATATTATTTCATAGATTTAGTTTATTTATATATTCATACTATATTCAGTGATGGTATGCATCTATATTCGTTTTTTATCCAAAATTTCTAATTTCGTTGTTGTCCATAATTTCATGGATCCATGTAACTAATTTTATTTAATAAATAAATCATAAAATGGTGCTTAAAACAGTGAATTATAAATTTCCAATACTTCTTGACTATAATACTTAATAGATTTAGTTTATATAATCTATATAAAGTGAATGGTATGCACATATATTCGTTTTTGATCCAATAATTCTTATTTTTGTTTTGACAAATGGCCAATATATGTTCTTTTTGGTGACGTTAATTCAGCTTTTTATCATTTGTCTGCGTAATATCTCTAGACATATTTAAATAAAGCGGCATATTGTCTCTTGGATGTATAAATATTCTTAGTTTTTTTTTTCTTTTCTTTTTTTGTGTTAAAACTCTCTAAAATGTTTATCGATTTATCTTCATTGGTTTTCAAACTTTTGTTTAAAATTTTGGTGTCCTCAAGAAGTCAAATTTCTTTTAATCTGATCTTTAAAATTTAACGTCTTAATTAAACATTACTTCCTGGTAGACCGAATTAAAATAAAATATGTAATCTTCAAGAAGAAAAAAATTGATAACATCTGTTAGCGTTTGGAGCGGAACCAAATCAAATAATCCTCCTTGTCTTTTTATTTTGGAAAAATGTCAAAAAATACAGTTTTGGTTGACATCCGTGTCATGATTTCCTGTTTGACAAGGTAGTCTTTATTGTTATAATGTAAAGGCAAAGGCTGAAGAATGTTGACTAAATATCGACACTTCTTAACAACAACAAAATAAATAATAATAATAACATTTTAAAAATCAAATCTCATCAAATGATTTAATTTAGATACGAACTACTGTCTATAAGATTAGAGTTGGCACAATCGAAGGCGGACAATGGAGGTAGTTTTGGGGTTATAAAAAGGAAAATCAGTGTTGCCATGTTATATTTTTTTGTGGAACAGGGGTAGAGTAGAGCATTCAACATGGGGGCCAGTAGAATCGTTTCCCTAAAAATTTTCCCGCCTTTTGATTGTGCCAACTCTAATCTTATTGACTGTAGTCTATTTTTTTCTTTTTTAAATGATATTTATTATGTTTTTAACAAAGGAAATTATGAAGTATTTTTAGGACCTTCAAAATTCAAAAGCCCCAAGTTTTTACATTTTTTTCTCTCCCCTAACAGGATACATTTAAGTTTCTAATAATTTTTTAAATAATATCTTAAATAATTAATATTTTTATTATAATGATTGTGAATAAATCTTGTTAATCCACACTCTACCTTTATTATTTAAGACAGGAATAAACACACACTTTGTTAGTTCTATTTGTATCCGATATTCGACAGCTTTATGACAAGATTATTTTGTCAATTTGCATAAGTTTCCATTTCTCTCAAAATCTGTATTTGATGAATAATGTAAGCACTAACTGTTATTAAAACGACTTAAGCATGAGCTTTTACACGAGCATCTCTTTATAAATATGAATACGGAGAAAGATTTAAGCCATAAGATCCACTTCTATGTTATATGTATTGACAAATCCTCTGAGCTAATCTCGGTTTATTATAGATAGTAAAACACTTTCGGTACATCTTTAGATTGTTACTCTCCTATGTCTTTAGAATATAAATGACTGACTAAATAACTATTAAGACAAAGGGATGTTTAGTCCAATGTACTTTGGGACAAAGGAATATCACCTTTTTTGTTTTTATAAGAGGAGTAACAGTCTAAAGAAGGACATTCCGTATACCTTCTTTAGACTGTTACTTTCCTCTGTTTTTTTTTTACTTTCTCATATAAAGAGAAAGTATTGTGATGGCGCGAAAATTCGATTTTGAGATTTTGATGGATTTACACGTTTTGAGGTCCCCTGAGTCCAAAAAAGTGGTTTTTAAAAAATGTCTGTCCGTCGTCTGCCGTCTGTGCAGACACCTGGAGCATAAACTACTGGGCCAATTTTGACGAAATTTGGCATACATGTTTGAAAGAAATGGATTTTAGCTCCAAATTTGGAGGNCTCTCCCTGGTTTTTTTTTTTTTTTTTATATAATTGAAGTAACACAATCTAAAGAAGTGACACTATTTCTAGAGATTTTCTTCTGTACAGTTTTTTTTAACACTTACTACTACTTTTTAAAAATTGTGTTCTTAGAAAATATTAGTTTAAAACTTCTTTTTTTTTATTTTAACAGTTGTTACAATTATACAAACGTAACTTTATTATTATTATTATTTTTTTTTTTTAAAAAAAACCCTTTCTGTCATAAGATACAAATCATATCTAATAATAATTTTATTTTTTCTGTAATATTAAGTGTCATCGTGTCACTCGTCACGTCATTATGTGTAATGAGTCATAATAAAACGTGTTATACATTAAAATAAAATCACAATTATAGTTACATTCACATCTACCACAATTTTTTTTTTTTTTTTTTTTTTGTTTAGAAGGTTTTTAGAATAGAAAAATAATTTTTAAGATAAGGTTATTTTTTCTCTTGTATTTCATTGGGATTTTAAAAAAAATTATATGTGTACGATAAAAAAAAAACTGTAGTATTTATTCAGGGTTGCCACCACATTTATGGGTTTCTGGTCCCGTCAGTTATTTGGACTGAAGCCATGTTTATATAGACGTTAAACAAAACTGACAAGGAAGAAGAAAAAAAAAAATCTTCATTGAAAATGTCTAAATAAGAAACCCATTCTTTTATGAAATTAAAAAAAAATGGAATTTTTAACATTTTTTAAAAAAGAAATATGTGTTTCAATGATATTTAGCATGTGAAACTGATAAATAGTAATTCTTTAGAATTAAAATTTTAAATTCTCAAGAATAATTTTTCTCTTGAAAATGATCATAATTATTCCTCAATCTTAAAATATTTTGATCAACTTCAAATTTAATCTTTTTTACAATGTCTTACTTTGTAAGAAGTGTTATATTTTTATACTTTTTTAGTATTATTAATAAATACTCATTTATTATTATATAGTATTATTCGTCACGTAAAGTTGTTTAGGTAAGGCAATGCGGTTATTTTGATTCGATATTATTTATTGTTGAATATCACGTTTTTATTTTTTTAACTAATTTAGGTGTAAGTTAACACGTATAATTTGTTGTTTTAATGCAGAACTTATTACGGGATGGTTATAATATGTTTAATAATAATAAAAATAAAAAATACATTCATAATATAATAATTGGTCGAAGAACAATTACGTTAAGAATAAATTAATTACATAAGAATTAATATATTAATTATATTACTTAATTACATTGAATTAAGAACATATTTGTTGTTTGATGTATATAAATTCTTGTAGTTTGCCCTCTTGAGTTTTAGGTTTCTGTACGAAGTGTACAAAAAGAAGCCTTATATAAAACGGCTCTGGGCGTCTGTCTGTCCGTTGGCATGTTTCAATTCATGAACTACTATAGCTAGGAACTTGAAATTCGGCACACAGGTGCATCTAATCTATGGTGACAACTGTACACATTTTTTGAGTTTTCGCACTTAATATTTCCAATATGGTGGGTGACTAAAATAGTTTTTAGCCACCATGACATGTTATACATCAATTTAAAGGTAAAATCCTTATAACACATACCTACATAGCTCTGAATATGTGGTTTTATACTACAATGCAATGTAGCATCTGAGTTGTTTTTATGAATTAGATGAACTAACTATTCAATAACTTATTTATGTAGTCAGTATGAAAGCATTCGCTATTGTGGATTTTTTTCATAATAAAATGATCAATAAATAATACATAACTCTAGAATATGATTCACTGTAAGAACTACCTACACGTAAATTTCATTCAATGTAGCTAAAATAATAATATAACTTCTAGGATTCTATTTATTATTACCATGTACCCTTTTTTTATCAATTTATTTTATTTTCTGTTTGTCCTACTTATTCTTTCTCAAAAACTTTAGTTTCTGTTATCACTTTTTTTTGTGATTTTACCTTATTGTTATTCATTTTCTATCAGATTATAACAGTTTTTGGTCGGTTTTTCTCTCCCATCTCTAGTTTTGTAAAAACAACTTTGGTTTTAGGAAAAGAAAATAATAGCAGTGGATTTTAGGATTTAGTTTTAAAATTGGTCGTCTCTCATCCGTGTAGCTTTTCTAAGTTTGAAAATGGCCCTCAGGAGGGGGATTTCTATCTCTTGGAATAGAAACTAATGCATTATATCTGTTTTTCGTGGATGGATAAGGGAGGAGGGAGAGTTATGCTTCCCAGTGTTGTTTGCTTGTCCTCCGTCTACTATCGATCCTGTACTCACAGTAGTTAGTGTTCTAATTTTCCGTCTAAAGCTCCTAAATATTTCTGTCCTCGTATACCCCNCGTTAGGCCCGCGGTAACGGGCAGAATAATAAATATGGTTGAGAAAAAGAGCTGAGAGATAATTAGTTATAATTAAAATAGATATTTAAAGAGATATTTACTGTTTAAATAGTAAGTTTTATGCAGTTATAATTAAAACATTTAAATAGGAAGTTTTGTGCTCCGATATTCGTTACATAGGTATGGCGCAAATGGTTTAGTATCTGGCTTACATACAGTAGCCCCGGGTTCGATCCCAGCTTATGGCACATCAATTTTTAACGTTATAAATCATGTAGAGGTGAGTCGTTGTTGTGACACTACTCGATTATATAAAAGATTGTTTAACCACAATACAACTACAAATAATTGTAGTTGTATTGTGAATTATGAATTATAATTATTATAATTATAATTATTATGAATAAGTCCAAAGTCCATACTTCAAAAAACAACGACAGAAAACATATGTGTGAAGATATTTGTAAGCATAATAATAATTTATCCAAAATTAAGTTTCTTTTAGAACTTTTGATTTTTAAATGTAATATTATATAATTATCTCATTATTATTTTAGCAATGCTCAAACTAACATAAATTTTAATAGTTCCTTAGTAATTATCTAATTTTTTGAAGTTATTAATGTTATGCAAACTTTGTCATTTAATAAAAAATAAAACATTGAATTGCATAAGTTTTTACTATCCTTTAATTTATTTCATTTCTTTTTTTAAAAAATTAAATATCAATAACAAAATAGCATTTTCTCATTATCCCTGGTTGTATAAC
The DNA here is from genome assembly GCA_001010745.2 of Gerris buenoi. Taxonomy (NCBI): domain Eukaryota; kingdom Metazoa; phylum Arthropoda; class Insecta; order Hemiptera; family Gerridae; genus Gerris; species Gerris buenoi. The sequence goes on along the minus strand of KZ651570.1, from coordinate 398,570 downwards.
ATTGTGATTGAATTTTTCATTTTCATTTCTCTTAAAAAGAAAAAGAAATTTCAAATTTGCAGAAAACTTTCATCACTTACTTTCATTACTTTTTCATGATAATTGTTTATGCTTTTTAAATGTTAAATTTTGTTTCAATTTCGTCTTAGACGTAACTCTTTTATATTTCCACATCAACAAGCAGTTTAAGTTAAACGTCACTTAATTGGTACGATCCTAATTATTTATTTCTTGTTAGATCTTGTTTTTAAAATGCTTTGAACTTAATTGATCGGGAAGTCGCCTGTTGAAAATAAGTGGAAAAAGTTATTTGTCTTCTCTTGAGACACCTTTTTTTAAAAAACAACATTAGTTTTTTCTTGCTTACTTGTTTTTCTCTTGGTATTTTCTCTTTTAAGGTTTAAAAGGAAACTGTGGACTCTGATTTCTTTTCTTAAGAATTATATTTTCCTGTTTAGCTTAGTTTTCTGGTTCAGTGAAAGTGTTAATAGCGTTCGTTACTTTTAAGAAAATTTAATTACGAATTCATTCCTTTTAGGTATCTTTTTATACTTTAGTTTTATTTCCCTATACCTTATATATATATATGTATCTGAATTTTTACTACCTCTTCATCATGGTAATTGAAATTACTCAAAACCGGTATTCAATTGAAGACCTCTTTTTAGTTAAATTTATTATGAATTTCCTCGTGAAGAATCCAAATTTTTTAGGATGTTAATAAAAGTAATATAATATTTTCTCTAATCCAGAACTAAATTGAATACTATATTTTTTATTTTTTCTCTTTGTTGGTTTAATTCGACGATTTTAAATGCGATAAGCTGTTACAATTAATATTTGATATGTACATTTACTAATTTACTTGGTTACTCATAGGTATAGATAGGTTTACCAAGTAAATTAGATTACAAAGTGGCAAACATTTACTTGGTTACCCATCCTATATTCGTTTACCATTTATACAGAATTCCTTAGTTTAAATAACTATTAAACCATTTGGGTATTTAATCCAATGAATATGTAACAAAGGAAGATCACTCTTTTGTATGTAAATGTGACAATATCACTTACTTTAATGATCTATTAATTAGGCAATGGAGTATTTAATCAATAAATTAAATTTATGTTGTGTAACCAAGTTAATAAGTGTCCATTAACATTAAAATTATTTTAATTTACTTCAAATTATAATTATTATTAACACTGAGAGACAGACAGAGAAAAAAAGACTCCAGCGCCGGGACTTGAACCACGGGCCTCTACATTAAAATTATTTATTTTAAAAACTGAATCGGATTTTTCGAGGCGTTGTCTTTAAAAGAAATCCTAAATTGTCATTTCACAATTTTTTAATTAAATGAAAGTTGTACTAATTTTATGTTATTTTTATCACGCTCAATATAACATTAAAGAAAAGAAAAGTGAAGTGAGTTTATTGTCATATGTTGAGTCAGATGGTTTGATAGAGTAACTGGTTAGTTCTCGTGTCTTTATTGACCAGTCAGGACTTCATTGAAACCAGTCTAATGAAGGTGAAACCAAGGTCAATCAAGTTGGTATTAAACTTTCATCTGTAATTTGACAGCATTATCAACCTGCGTACTTGACCAGTCTATTATACTCTCTTATATTATCTAGAGATTTTTGTTCTTTTGAGATCAGAGATCAGCACTTTTTGCGTCAGTTACGTCATTTGTCTTAAATCATTTCTTGCTTCAGTTACTATATTTGTCTTAAAAAGCATTTCTTGCGTCAGTTACTTTATTTTTAAAAAAAAAAAAAAAAAAAACAGTTTAGTTTTTAGTTGATTTAGGTTCAAACCACTTTCATTCATGATTACATAGTCCATTTAATGATAACATTATCAATATTAAACTTATTTTTTTCCCAAATTTGTATAAGATTTACTTATCAGTATTTCTTGAAACAGATATTTTAATTTATTTAATGTTTTCTTGAATCAACCATAAGATTTGCATATCAGTATTTCTTGAATCGTAATGTCCATTAATTAATAGCTAATAACACACTGGTAGTTTAATTTTAAATAATATAATACTAGCCGTTAGGCCCGCGGTAACGGGCAGAATAATAAATATGGTTGAGAAAAAGAGCTGAGAGATAATTAGTTATAATTAAAATAGACATTTAAAGAGATATTTACTGTTTAAATAGTAAGTTTTATGCAGTTATAATTAAAACATTTAAATAGGAAGTTTTGTGCTCCGATATTCGTTACATAGGTATGGCGCAAATGGTTTAGTATCTGGCTTACATACAGTAGCCCCGGGTTCGATCCCAGCTTATGGCACATCAATTTTTAACGTTATAAATCATGTAGAGGTGAGTCGTTGTTGTGACACTACTCGATTATATAAAAGATTGTTTAACCACAATACAACTACAAATAATTGTAGTTGTATTGTGAATTATGAATTATAATTATTATAATTATAATTATTATGAATAAGTCCAAAGTCCATACTTCAAAAAACAACGACAGAAAACATATGTGTGAAGATATTTGTAAGCATAATAATAATTTATCCAAAATTAAGTTTCTTTTAGAACTTTTGATTTTTAAATGTAATATTATATAATTATCTCATTATTATTTTAGCAATGCTCAAACTAACATAAATTTTAATAGTTCCTTAGTAATTATCTAATTTTTTGAAGTTATTAATGTTATGCAAACTTTGTCATTTAATAAAAAATAAAACATTGAATTGCATAAGTTTTTACTATCCTTTAATTTATTTCATTTCTTTTTTAAAAAAATTAAATATCAATAACAAAATAGCATTTTCTCATTATCCCTGGTTGTATAACATTGTGATTGAATTTTTCATTTTCATTTCTGCCTTTAAAATAATTGCTTTTTTGAAATATGATGCTTTAAAAGGAAATACAATCTAAAATGAGATTGAATTGAACAACAATCACTTTATTACTTTTAATACTCATGTTATATTGTTTTTATAAATATTATTTTTAATACTATAGTGAATGAACCCGGCGTTACACTTTTTCATAAAAGCGTTTCAAGTGTTTAATTTAGCAAAATGTTTTATTATAATTTGTTTGTACCCCCTGGATAAACATTGTTATTTTTTGATTATTCGTCGACTATAAAATGTAAAATGTTCTTTGTTTTGTTCTCTTTATACTAGTAACACTAACACTGGTGAAAAAACAACATAAAGTGGAAAAAGCAATCATCTCTTTTATTTAAATTAATCCCCACTAGTCAGCTCTTTTTATTTAATAAATGGATATATTCGCCTAATCCTGACAAACTAAAAGCTTCATTCAAATCGGTCTTGAGGATTGAGGATATATCGCCTTTGATAATCCTGATAAACTAATATAAATACTTCATGAAAGCTTCATTCAAATCTGTCTTGAGGATAGATCGCCTTTGATAATCCTGACAAACTAAAGTTTCATTCAAATCGGTCTTGAGGATTGAGGATATATCGCCTTTGATAATCCTGACAAACTAAAAGAAATACTTCGTGAAAGTTTCATACATATCGATCTTGAGGATATATCGCCTTTGATGGCCCTGACAAGCTAAAATAAATACTTCGTGAAAGTTACATTCATATCGATCTTGAGGATATATCGCCTTTGATAATCATGATAAACTAAAAGAAATACTTCGTGAAAGTTTCATTCAAATCGGTCTTAAGTTTACGTCNGGGGGGGGGGGGGACTGTAAATACTATTTTAGAATACCAATTATGTTTCTAATAACCAATTACAAATTCTTTGACTTTGAAAATTTACGTTAATAGAACATTTTTTTATGTTTGATGCTTATTTAATTTTAGATCTTCATTTAGTTTTTCGTTGTTACTATTTTTTGGCTACACTTAACATCACATCAAATATTAAGTTTATTTACATTTTAACTGGTCGTGTATCGTGTCTTATTTCAATGTTATTTGCTTTATTCTCTTTATACTAGTAACACTAACACTGGAAAAAAGAAACATAAAGTGGAAAAAGCAATCATCTCTTTTATTTAAATTAATCCCCACTACTCAGCTCTTTTTATTTAATAAATGGATATATTCGCCTAATCCTGACAAACTAAAAGCTTCATTCAAATCGGTCTTGAGGATTGAGGATATATCGCCTTTGATAATCCTGATAAACTAATATAAATACTTCATGAAAGCTTCATTCAAATCTGTCTTGAGGATAGATCGCCTTTGATAATCCTGACAAACTAAAGTTTCATTCAAATCGGTCTTGAGGATTGAGGATATATCGCCTTTGATAATCCTGACAAACTAAAAGAAATACTTCGTGAAAGTTTCATACATATCGATCTTGAGGATATATCGCCTTTGATGGCCCTGACAAGCTAAAATAAATACTTCGTGAAAGTTACATTCATATCGATCTTGAGGATATATCGCCTTTGATAATCATGATAAACTAAAAGAAATACTTCGTGAAAGTTTCATTCAAATCGGTCTTAAGGATACGTCGCCTTTGATAATCCTGACAAGCAAAGATATACTTCGTGAAAGCTTGATTCGAATCGGTCTTGAGAATATACATCGCCTTTGTTAGTCCTGACAAAGTAAGAAATAATAATCCGGTCAAACTGAAAGATATACTCCGTTTAAAGAACCATTCAAAATGATCTTAAGGGTACATAGCCTATGATAATCCTGATAACTAACTAATATATATCCATTGTTAAATTTAGTTTCCGTAAAATGTGTTAATTTGGCTGCATTATTTAAATTAATCTAAAGAACGCGAAGAAAGTAAAAATAAGTCTTCTTTTACTCCTAGTTTATTTATTCTTTTAGTACGTTAGTAAGCAAAGGAATACCACTAGGTTATCCCAAAATCAAAATAAAAACAAAAGATCAACTAATAAAGAAATAACTTAAGAATAAAGACCATAACACAGGTATGTTTTTTATGGGACAACATAAAGTGGAAAANGTAGTTATAAAATCAGCTGTTTTTTTCAGTTAGAGTTCGCCAGCCATATTAGCTACGTGTCCTTTTTTTATAAATTAATTTCCTTCTTATATTTCAATAAATTCACTTTTTAATTGAAAAAAAGCGTTCAGAAGTGTTTAAGTCTTTGTAAATGTGCCGTGTGTTATGATTATTTTCTAAATTTTGAAATTTTTTTCTCATGTGGCACAACGGTTATTGCGGTTTTCCTACATCTTTCTTTTTAACGTGTAAAATCTATTATCTAGTTATAAATAAGAGTGTTATTTTGTATAATAATTAACAATAATAGTTTATTTATGGAATTAATTTGTTAATTTTTGAGGACTATAATAAAATATAAAAATTATCAAGAACATTTACAATGGAAGGACGTAGCGGCGTCAAAAAGGTATTTGATTCGTTTTTATCAAAATGATGTATATCTTCGTCACTGTGATAAAGATATTAGATTCTAATTAACTAATATTAGGGACTTGAATTCAGCCACGAATATGTTGTAATTACCATAAGCTGATTTGTCTAAGTAATTTTTAGTTATAACTATTAGTTACGTTGAGCAATTTTCTAATCATTTCAGTAAATAGTCTCTCTTCTGCTTCAAATAATATGATAGGAGTGTCTTATATACTGACGCAGTCTAACACTTAACCTTTAAGGTAACGATGGTAACAACCTACGCAAAAGAGCTAATTGCTTCATTATTTAGTTAACTATTCCCTACAACGTTTAATATTGTTTCAAGTTTTATTGATTTAGAAGGTTTGTTTATTTAGGATACTAAGAATTGATTTTGTGACACGAACTGTGTTTCTCTATTTTTATTTTTGTATAGTTTAAAGTTTTATTTTTAACTTGCTAACATTATTTTTTCATTAGTAGTATCGTGAAGTGATACATATTAATATAATATGTATTGCATTTATAATGCAATTTTTTAAAGCCTGTGTTTTCTTACAATTAATTTAGGAAAAATAAATTTTATTAATTTAAAACGTATAATATTTTAATACTCAACTCTCCCCCCAAGTCATGGGGGGGACTGTAAATACTATTTTAGAATACCAATTATGTTTCTAATAACCAATTACAAATTCTTTGACTTTGAAAATTTACGTTAATAGAACATTTTTTTATGTTTGATGCTTATTTAATTTTAGATCTTCATTTAGTTTTTCGTTGTTACTATTTTTTGGCTACACTTAACATCACATCAAATATTAAGTTTATTTACATTTTAACTGGTCGTGTATCGTGTCTTATTTCCTTTTCTGAATATTTTTACGTATAAACTTTTACAGATTACTAAGCCTGATAACTTACAACTTTTTTGAAAGTCATATATTAATAGTTGGATTGTAAACAATCTCTTCAAGTTAATATTTGCTTCAGATATTTCTTAATTTTTTTGGTGTAAACTCAAAAAAAGATTTTACCTTTTAAAAAAGAATACCAACAGAATTAATAAATGATGAACTTACGATTTTCAAGATCTTTTAGGTAAATATCAATAATATATTTCTTTAAAATTATTTTTAGGTATTTAAATCATAGCATTTTATTTCAATTTCCATTCGAAAGTTTACTATAAATAGTTTTATTATCTAAATAGTTATGTTTGTCTAAATAGATAAGGTTTTATCTATATATTACATCTTCAAACTTAAGAATAATATGGAATTGAATTATAAAGGATTTATTGACAAATAGTTTTTGTGTGTCATTCTTTTCACCATGTTACTTTTTTCTATTGAACAATCATCACATGAATGCGCTGTTCTTTGTATCAACTAAATCAAATCTACCTATCATGATCAATTAATTATTTTACCTAATTAATTATTTTAATTGCTTATAATTGAATGTCTACTTCCTTCAATTCTCATTTGACCGACTATTGTTGATAATAATTTGAATACAAGGGAATTTTTACTACAAGAGAGAAAGACAGATGCAAGGGTAAAACTGTATCCAACCTAACTCTTTTTTGTCTGATTTCTATCCGTTTTTTGTTATTTTAAATTGTTCCTATAACAAAAGTGGTATTCTTTTGTCCAAAATTTTTTTAGACAAAGGAATATTATCTCTCCAAGATATAGAAGTTAATAATATTACTTAGTCTAATTATCTGTTGAGACAAAGCGACATTATGTCACATAAAAGTGATGTTCCTTTGTCCAAAAGTTATTTAAAAAAGGTTAAAATTAAAAAACTTTTATAATCGGACAAAAAGAAGTTGGGTCCGGATGCGGCAGATTTACCGATACTAATGCTCTCTATCGCCGGGAAATCAAACCACAGCTGCATTTTTTGTACTATAACGAGCTCTTAGGCCCGTGGCAATGGACCTGCTTCATATTTAAAAAAAACAACAACAAAAAAACAATTAAATTATTTTAGTTAGTTCTTATAAATAAGTTATTATATCTATTTAAAGACCAACAAATCAAAACCAACATTTATTTTTATAGGAATAAATGTGATTGCCTTAGCTGAGTAATAACAAATCATTTTGGGTTGGGGTTTTGTTTGTGTAATTGGCATTTGTAATTTGTCTACTTTAACAATAATTATTGTTATAAAGTTATAATTTAGTTTTACTGTGCTTGTCACATTACTTAAGTATAAGTAATATTTGAAAGCCTAGCCCTCTCAAAAAAAATTTGTTTACTTACAATTGTTTAAAATATGTGTTTACATACGATTGTTTAATATATTTTTTGTTCGAATACAATGGTTTAAAATACTTGTTTCCATACAATTGTTTAAAACATTTGTTCTTATACAATAATTTAAAACATATGTTCACACAGACCGAAACAAACAAAAACATTTGTCCGGCAGAATATACATTTATTTAAATGTTTGTTGGACAGATTTTAAACATGTTTAACAGTTTTATACTTAACGTTCGCGTTATTTTGGACAAATATGTGTTGGTGTTAGACTATAGTTTACTATAACTGTAAGAAACTTCCTTATATTTCATCACATATGAATATTTTGTGAGGGCTTACGCAACCGGTGGTCTATTAGAATAGTTCAAAACCGGTCTGTTTTGATTCTAATCTCCTATACTGGTTTTGTCAAACTTTTTCAGGTTTACTACCTGTGTATTCTTACCATCTAATAACGAATTTACTTCTTTAGTAATCAATGTGTCTATTTTAAATAGTTAAATAGATATAATTATTACCAAATCGTGTATACGTATGCACCTATGTAAACTTATGTACACTTATGTAATAATACCTGCTATTAAATAGGCCTAAGTCATGAAGTCGATTTATCCTGTTTATTAAAATGTTTTAAAATTAAATTTACTTAATTAACTATCTTCAAAATCATAAATAGGGTAAAAGTATTAAAAAGATTAAAGTATGTCCTGTCTCGTAATGTAAGATGTAAGTATCTGTAAAATATTGTCAGACTTGAAAGTAGGACTTTACCGTATTTTATTTTTGCAAGGATATTCAAGTACCTTTCACTATTGCGCTATGAATACTATTCTGGCCTAAGAAACATCATATCTAAATGAATTAACTTTTGAACTTAAATTATTATGAACGTAAATTGCCATCGGAAAACTGTCCAATTTAATTTAATAAGCGGTCATTCTATAATAATACTGACCAATTATAGTGTTAGAAACATCAATATGAGAAGTGAATTAATATAAATTTTCTAGCGATAGTTAAAATTACCTGATGTATTTTTTATTTATTTATTTTTTTTTTTAACAATATTTGTGTTAGCACTCTCATTCAAGATTCTCATTAAAGATTTATTTTGAATTATTTTTGTAGTTGCGATTCAACGTTTTAATCCTAAATACAGTTTATCTTTATCAATCTTATAAGTTGAAGTTCTCTAAACCTTCTTTAACTATCTTTTTTTAATACAATTGAATAATGTACATTAGTTGTTACGTTAACAAAAAAAAATGCAATTCGTCGTTACAAAGCTGATTCAGTTGAAAGCTTAGTTAGAAAACGCGGTAGTTACAGATAAGTGACAAGATGTCACTATGTCATCCCTATCACCACATCCTTATCCCTCACTTACCTTATTGAATGCGTAGAGCCATATCACACTATGATAGTGCATTCTAAACCCTATATCACAATTTAATCTACTTTCACGATTGAGCTGGTTGTGTTTTCTATTATACGAACCGTTAAGCCTGTGTCAACGGGCTTAATTCTATATTTAGATAACAAGTAAAATTTCAATATCTATTTAAAGACCAATAAATCAAAAAAAATTATTTTTATTAGAATAAATGTGGTTGCATTGGCTTAGCAATAAATAATCATTTCGAGGTAAGTCGTCGCTGTTGTCGGGACACTACTCGATTATATAAATGATCATCATTATTTCTATATTAACACTTTCTACTTAATACGAATTATTGTTATAATATAATCTATTCTACTTATCATCTTGAATAGTAGCTAAAGCTAAACAAAAAAATCTATAGCAGTATTAATCAATTACTTATACTAACTAACTCTGTAATAGTAAAAGGTGTAATTGAGACTGATAAGATATCTTAGTTATCATCAAATACAAAACGAAAATCTCTTTAATTATCTTAAATTGATATCCATCTGTTGAAATTAAGCTATTATTTTTATTTCTATCCTTTTTTATATCTTATAATGCCACTACAAAATTAAAACAAAATTAGTCTGTTTTCGCCTTTTACTCCTATTTATCAATGAGAAAATTAAAGGGCTTAATTCAGTAGATATATTATCATCGTTTTATTAATGAGAAAATTAGATGATTTAATTCATTTGATATTATCATTGCCCCTTTTTATTGGACTTTAAATTTATTTGTATTAACTCAATTAAAACTTTCCTAATTTATATTGTTTAATCAAAGAGCCTAATAACATTTACCTTTTTAACTGTTTTAATTTATGATTACCTTTATCTATTTTAATTTCAATCAATTTATGAACAATTATTTGCTCATCAGTTTAAAAATATTGATTTAATCGTTGCTTATTTGTAGTTGTGAAAATTTCAGTCCTTCATTATTTAGTCACTTTGGTTCTTAACAATTTAAGTAATATTTATCCTTTTAACTTGGTTTTATTATTATTATTAATTTTTTTTTTCATCATCTCATAGCTGACAATAATTAAAACACTAACTATATCTTCGTTTTTTTTTTGTTTTTTTGCTTTTTATGCATATTTATCTCTTCCAATAAATGTATACTAACAATAATTGCATTTATCTTATTAATTCATACCAATATATCGCAACTGAATTTCTCTTTCCAATTTTCATTTATCAGCTGTTAAATAAACAGCTGATATTTTAATCTTTTATCACTTATATTATCATTTTTCCACATTAACTTTTTTCACCTATTTAAAGGTTTATCTTTTTTCTTTATCCCTTAATGTCCTAATTTTGTACGAACCCCGAATCTTTGCACCTATTTAAAGGTTTATCTTTTTTCTTTATCCCTTAATGTCCTAATTTTTTTACGAACCCCGAATCTTTGCACCTATTTAAAGGTTTATCTTTTTTCTTTATCCCTTAATGCCTAATTTTTTACGAACCCCGAGTCAATCTCGTTTTTTCATTAATAATAATTGACTGTGCAGTCTCAGTATTATTTTAGTGTTGCATTTAACAGCTTTTTTTCCCCTGCCTCCCTCTTTCTGAATGTTAGTAGGTATACATTTAAAATAGAGTTAACAGCTGAGTTTATTTATATTCTTAGCTATTTTTAATACGATTTAATACTTTTTTTTACCTCTTTAAAAAGCTCTTTAGGTTAGACAAAACAAAGTCAGTGTTTCTTTTTTAGTGTCATACCATTAATTTAAAATAGTTTGTGTTGATTTCTTGTTTTTTGTCCTTCTTAATGATGGTGGAAGATTTCTCTAATTGCTTACAAGTAATTTTAGTTAAGTAATTCGTACAGATTCTGTAAGTTAAGTAAAACATTATACATTGCATGTTCTTAATTGATTAAATAAAACGAACACTTTACCACCTACACATACGTATATGTATAAATAGAGTAGGAATGTATAATGTCAATTGAGGGAGATCTTTCCTGGGTCGGTTTTTAGATTGGTGCATGTCAGCCGGTTTAGTGCTTTCAGAGCTTTGCGTGTGTACTCACACTAAATGTTACCTAACCCCCCCCCCTTCCCTAAAATCTTATCTTTTTGTTGTATCTCTAACCAGTCTCTCTGATATTAATGCAGCAATCTCGGAATAGTTTTATCTGACTTCTTAACAACTTTTTTTTTTTTTTTTATGAGGACATCAAACAGGCGCCTTTTAAAAGTCTTATTCGTTTGTATAAATAGACCCTTTATTCTAGTAGTTTCGTTTCTACTTACAGATAAAATTAGTTTGTTTTAGTGTTTTTTTTTTAAACCTAAAAATTTAAATTGTTTCGTCGGAGATTACAGTAGATCTATATTTAGTTATAAAAATTACATTGTTGATGAACAATTTAATGAGAATCTTATTTCGTTATTATGTTGTCACATTAATTGTGATTTGTTTTTAACGGGATTTTGTTGAAAATACTCCTCTAAACAGAACTTTATTATTATACACATTCCATTATACTTTGTAAATTTGACAGCTCCGATTGGCCAGCCTATGTAAGGGAAAAAATAAAACTACTAGGCGGTTATTTTAAGGTTATCCAGTGATATTTTTGTTTTCCTAGTTGGCCCGACATATTACCCGCCAAAATCTATAGCTCTCCCCCCCCCCGCTCTGGCAAAATTACAAAGTAAAATAGCATAAGTATAAACTACAGTTTGATACATTGTTGATGACAGTTAATGATTTTTAATTTTTTAAAAACATTTTGTTCAGAAAAGTACCCTTAGTTATTTCTATCGACAATCGACATTTATCGCAACTTTTTCCTGATTAATGTAACAAAATACTCAACATTTTCATGATAATTTTAAATCGTAAATCTTTTAATTACAAACATTCTGATTATTATTATGTATTCTAATAATTGCATCGTTATGGTAATTATTAACAAATCTATGGTTGGTAATAGTCTTAACTAAATTATTATTATTATAAGTATTCACGATTTTTATTAACTAAAATTAGAAAGCGGTGTGTATTTTTAGAGATCTTATTATTTCTATTCACACTTAATTTAATTAAAATTTCTCTTTGAAATTTGAAAAACCTCTATAATTTTATGCTTTGTAACAGCAGGTAATGAATTTGAAATAAATATTTTTTCATAAAATTAATAATTTGTATATTTAGACCTTTGGTTAATTAAAAAAATGAATTGTCATTGATAAAAATCTATTTATAGATGTTAGTTTATGTAAAAACTTGGTCAAATGTTTTAGTTGAACTTGGGTTTTCTTTATTTGATATTATTTTAGGAGTTTGGGAATCTCTCGTATATTTCCGTGGTTTTGCTTCCCGAGACTTGACACTCAAGAGACCCCGGAATATTTTCAGTACGGGTGTCTCCGCCCCCACCCTAGTGCTATAGTTGGATGTTTATTTCTGTAAATGTTCTATAGATTACTCCCTCTATTCCACGGCGTCCCCATCCAAAGTGTTTCCCGCCCTATTTAGAATCTACCGCACTCTCATATCTCGTTTTAGCTTTCTATATATGTCTCTATTTATAGTGAATTTTGGATTTTTTTTTTCACCACAGTTGGTACTCGTCTAAGATGCAATATTAGGATCTATATTTGACCTGTCTTTCATTTAGAAAAAAAAATACATAATTTAATTGTCTCTTTTCTATTTTTCTTTCACATTTTTTTAAATTTATTTTTTAACTTTCTATCAAGTACATCTTTAATTTCATCTATTAACTATGACACATTAAAGGGAATTAAATGAAATCTGCTTTAAAATATTCTCTTTGGAGTTTGACTATTAAAGACGTGTGTATTGAACCTGATGTCTGAATATTAATACTCGTGTACGTAAGTTTTAATATTTTTATACTTGAATTTACCTACAGTAAAAAGATAAAGATTTATATTGACAAAGTTATAGATGGTAAAGTACAGAAATTAAATAATAGTAAATAATAATAGTTTATGTATGCTTTACTTAATAAACAATATATGAGATTTTTAGTGAGATACGGTTTAATATTTAAATATTTAATATTTAATATTTAACATATACCCTGATGATGTAAATATATTTTACGACACTAGTTGGTAAAAACTAATTTCTTTAAACCGTATCTCACTAAAAATCTCATATAATTATACTTTAACGGTTGCTAACTTAAATTTAATAAACATTGTATTTATTTACTTAATATTTATTCACTACGGAAATTAGAGACAAAAAAATACGGAGTTAATATTTAAAGATGATGTAATTTTTAGTCGTCGCGGGTATTTTTCTCTTAATATGTGTTTACAGTAATTCATTCCTAATGATTTGTTCTAAAATATTATTTTTTCTAAGCTAAGAGATTTTTTTTTAGTATATTTTAGCTTAAATTCGTCTAAGAAGTATACATTTCATATTGAAAATATGTAGAATCTGTTTAAAATGCATGGTGATAAAAAAAAGAGGCTTTGTAAGCAAGACGCTGATTTGTATAAAAAAAATCGCTAGGCTGCGACAGTAAGTCCTTCTAATAATAGCCTTGCTTATCTTTCCATCTCACTCACACTCTCCTGAAGGTTGGAAAAACTTTCAGTAGAAAGCACAAGCACAACCCCTCCATAAAAACAGCTGGTCGCTAAAACACCCTTGAGAGGGGAAATCGATTCTATCCAAACAGATACCAGTGCTGCTATCTAACGAGAGCTTGTAGGAACTAGGAGTTTCAACTTCTCTCCGTCTTGTGTCCCAATCTAGCGGCGTTTTCACGAACTAAACTTCTCCCTCATTCCCTCCCTCTTTTACACCCTCTAGAAAATCACCGAAATCACCCCCTTCACCATGGCATTCTCATCCTCTGGCTTTTGTAAACCCACCCCTATATTTCTCCCCCTCTAAGCTCTTCAACCCTCGAGCATCGTGCACACACTCACACACACAAAAAATAAATCCTACTTTTACCATCGTACTATACTTCCCGTTCTCGCCATTATTTCCCTTTCTCTTCCACTCTTCCCCCTTCAACTTCCGAGACTTAGACATTTTTTTCGCGTGCGATTCTTAAAAGCGGTCTTTCTACGTCTCATTTAGATGGTCAGATAGTTACAAATGAAAAAAAATGTATATATAAGAAACCCGACAATAGAAGAATGCAACAGGAATATTACTCAAGATTTTAAAATATCTGCTTTTTTTTTTACAACAGTAAATAGAACGAGTAATTTTAACTTTTTCAAGAAATTTTTAGTACTGATTATGTTAATGGCACACGTAAATCATAGTATAATTCATTACGTAGTAGAAGTTAGTTTTAAAAGCTTGATGAAGTCTCTAATAAACTCTTTATTAGATAAATTATATGTGGCTGATAAATCTGAAAGTCAATTTTATATTTATATCAACTAAGTTGTTTGCATTCTTTGTGTCATTTTATCTGATTTGTATTCAAAATTTTGCTTTGAAATTCTATAAATTCTATCTCCCAAGTAAATATTTTAACCTATAACCTATAAATATTCCTTTGTTATTACATTTTTTATAATTTTTAATGCAAATAATACGCATTAGTTGTTGCCTAAATCAACTACGAACTTTATAAAATAACTATAACTTGTTTCTACTATCTCCTAAAACTAGATGTGAAAATTCTAGTAGTCCATAAAAGTTACTGACTAACATCAAGCTAGAATTTTGTGTATAAGTTAAGTTTTTATTCCCTTTTAAGTGTATGTGGTCGGCTAGGTTCGTCTGCAGGACATAGCTTGGTCATAAGCTATAAAAAAAACAGACTGGTAGAGAACGGGGGCATGTCTTATCAATTTTGGCGGACAATAACACTTTTATGCTTCTGGGTACATAAGTAGTTGGTAGGCTAAAAATTAAGTTGGTATATCAATTATTTTTTATAATTATATTAAAAAAATGTCTGATCTCACCTAAAAAATGGGAAACATGAATCTTAGTTTTATAGAATATCAACTAGAATTTTCGTCTACTTACTAATATTAAACTGGATCATGAGTCATTGTCCGCCAAAATAAGTGTGGCATGGCCGCTCTCCTCTGTTCTTTTTTTAAACAATTTTTTCAAGCTATGTCTCGCAGACGAACTTAGCCGACCACAAGTTCTTAGCGGCCACCTAAAGATTAACTTGTACTCAAAATTCTAGCTTGATGTTAGTCAGTCTCTTTTAAGCACGCTATCTACTGGATTATTGTGATCAAGTTCTTTTGATTTTGATAGATTTATACTAATAACAGCTTTGAACAAGTTTTTACTTGCTTTATTCAGTATTATATTCTACATAACTTCGGTCTTCCGTCTTCCCCACTTTTTCTTCTTTGGATCTTCTTTTCTTTCTTCTTCTTGGATCTTCTTTTTCTTCTTTTGTTCTTTGGATCTTTTCAGCATTCAAATAAATGTAAATACCTTCATTCGAAGACTTCTTTAGGCTATCTATAATCTTGTAATATGTTTCAGCCTATTAAGGTATTGTTTAGGAGACATTTAACAATATGTATTTATATTAATGTACTTCTCCTGTAGTAAGTCTGTTTTAATTAAATCAAAATTTACATCTATACCGTCGGATCTTACGTAAATCTGTGATCTAAGAGATGTGGAATTTCAAACATTTGATTTATCAAATATAATATAAAGAGTATTATAAAAAAAATTAGATCATTTTCAAAATTATTGATTACTTAAGAGAAAGTTAAATGCTTTATATTAAATTTTCCTCAATTTTGATTTATCAATTTTCAAGCAAATAATAAACAGCCTTCAGAACTTCTTTTTCAATTTCTAGATTATTTTTGACAGGTTTCATTTGTTTTATCTCTTTGTGCTCGTTTTGTTTGTACTTTTTTATTATTGAATGGTATGACACAGTTTTCGTGTATCGTAATGTTTCATTTCATTCACTATCGCCTGACTTGTATAAATACAAGATAATAATCTGTGAGTAAAGGCTTTGTGGACTCTCTCACCCGGCCCCTATTGATTAACTTTATAAAAACACAGACACTACGACCTGTTAAAAACCTCTCAAATACACTTTAAACAGGCCACTCTCAACAGAAAACAAAACACTCAAATTAAATAACAATTTTCACCCTGTAAAATCAAAAGAGTGACCTGTAATTCTGTAACTCAAATAGCAAAAGGGTTTAGTAGCATTTAATAACCTTGTTTACTTTTTTCCAACACCTGTAATATTCTATGCAAATTTGATATTATGCTTTATATTAAAAATGTTATTGTTTTAGTCGTCAAATACCCAGGTATATTTTTAGTCCAGGAGATAGCGTGCAAAAAAATATCTAACATCAAGCTAGAAGTTTGTGTATAAGTAAATCGTTTTTTGCCTTTTAAGAATATGTGGTTGGCTAAATTCATCTTCACGACATAGCTTGGCAATAGGTATTTGAAGAAAACAAATTGGTAGAGAGTGGTCATGTCCCGCCTTTTTATGACGGCCAATGTAATTGTCATAATCCTGAATCCAAAATTAGTTAGTAGACCAAAAGATCAAGCTGGTTGTATTGTATCACTTGATAGGTGATCACTTTGATTTGGAGCAATATTTGAATTACTAACCAATCAAGTGACAAACTAACATCAACTTGATTTTTGTTCTACTAACTAATTTTGTAATCAGGATCGTAAAAATCACATTGGCCACCATAAAAGGCAGGAAATGGCCACTCTCTACCGTTTTTTTTTTTTTTTTTTTTTTTCAAATGACAAATCTAAGGTATGTAACCACTAAAGAACACATATTCTTTCAAGGCACCAAAAGATGATGTTATAGCCAGATACTTTTTTGCTCGCAATCTTCTGGACTATTATAATAATGGTATTATGTTTCCAAATTAGTCAATGCATTCCATTTTTTTCTTGTTGATTTCTTTTAATAAACTGTCTGTCGGTATAACGCTCAATTTTTGAGAACCAACATATCTTAAAAAATGCACGTCCGATTTTAATGAAATTTGTATGTATTTTTGGTAGGTCATAATTAGCCCATTGTTGGTCCCTTAAGTTTCGACCTTCAGCGCCCATTTGTTTCTCTTCTACATGCGCATAGACATACATTAATTTACACCTATATCTTCAAAATTACTCATTGTTTTTTTATGAAATTTGGATGGGTTGTTAAAAGTAGACCGCAGATGGCACCAGATTAATTTGAACCGTCTGAGCTTTTTAACTTCTGCTAAATTGATACTTAAATTCATGCAAAAAATCAACAATTTTGACAAATAATAAGCGGGTAAACAAATGAATTAGAAAATAATGTCTTGTTAAAAGCATAAAATCAATGAAGTACGTTATTGAATGCCAGGAAGCTATGTGCCACACTAATTGGCAGTCTGTTTTATTTAGATTTAGATTAAACGTAGGCAGATTTAAATATGAGTGATACTATTAAATTGTTTATCTTAATATGGTACCTATGGGAATTTATTAATAAAATTCTTTAGCTATAGCGAAGTATTTTTATCTGTTCCTTAGACAGTCTTGCTAGAATCTAGGAAGATGACTTCCTTTAGATCTATTATTCTTTAAATCTACAGTATTGATTGGATAATTGAAGTAAGTAACTACCTCATATAAATCTCAATACATCGTGCCATATTCTAGATTGTACATAATAGTACAACATACATAGTATTATATATCGTTTCACATTAGCTGATGGTACATAATATATGTATTAAAAATTTAATAGGATTACTGCTTAAAACTGTGTGTCTATAATAAAAATGAAACTTCAAGCTAATCAAACTAATTGCATGAGCCTACTCCTAAGAACCTGATAGTATGAAACATTCACTCTTTAATTAACTTCCCAGATTAAATTCCCAGACTTGTGTAATTGCAGGGCTATGATAGACTCCAGTCCCTTTAATTATGAAGCACGCACATGTAAAGGACCTATTATAATTATTACAAATTTACAGCTTCAAAAACCATAGTTTATGATGGTATTAAATTTATATTTTCTCTTTTCTAATTAATAATGATTAGTTATTTATTAATAACAATTAGGTATATTAGTGGTTCCCAACTTTAGTTCACTCTAATTTAATTTTCTCACATGCATTTTTGGTTTTTGTATTATGTGTTAATTTTATAACTCATGACCTTTTAAAGGCGGTGACACATTTGTGCATTCGCCCCGAATGAGCATGCGTTTCCGTTCGGCTCGCCCTCTCCATATCTAAGCAAAACGGGGCGAATGCTTGCTCATACAGGGGCGAACGCATGCTCACTCGGGGGCGAACGCATGCTCATTCGGGGCGAATGCTCAGGTCAGGTGTGTCACCACCCTAAGATTTTATTATTTACTTAGTTGTTATTTTTTAAACTGTTGCATATTAGTTGCTACATTAGTGATCTTTTTTGTGGTTGGTTTGAATGGGAAGTCTGTAGAAAAGAGAGCAAGTTTCAAAAATGAATTTTCTCTTGTTTATTTTTAATTGTGATTTTTTGTGTTGGAAAAAAATCGCGTGTCTCATTCAAAATCTAGGAGGCTGTGACTTAAACTCAATTTTTCACAGAATACTTTGTTAGACATGACAGAACTTACTATTTGTGGGGCTTAGAACATGCATTATTCATGCTGTATTTATCTTTTGTGATGTAAGGATGAAGAGTGGTTGGCATCTGTATTAGAGATAAGAAGATCGGAAGGGGAGTTTAGTTGCTTCCCCTAGCGGTAGGATGGTTAAAGCTCCCTTCAGAGAATCTAGGTGTGGCTCCACATCGATCAGTTTGCTTCCTCAGCTGGGAGCTGGGTTGGGCTCCAGAGGGTGGCTTGGTACTCCCCTCTGTAGCCTAACTCTCACCCCTGAAGCTGATGACCTCTCTCCTCTCTCCTCACCCTTATTTTTGCTTTCCAGTCATATTTGTAGCCTTAGATCCTACTCCTCATTTTTCATTTATTAAATAAACATCTTCCCTTTTAATATACAACAAGAAACAAACCCTAATAAGGCACTAACCTAGAATTAAATTTCTTTCATAAAAAGATCCAAACCTGTATATCAACATTAATAAAATTTAATATTCCGTCAGCTTAAAAAGTTCACGAAGTAACAAATATCAAATTTTACAAGTAGTTTTAAACATATTGAGTTTATTTCCTATTACTTTCTTATGAAATGGATGTAATTAGTTTTCTTTTTGTTTTACTGCCTAGGCGTCTTTCCAATCACTTAGTTTATTTGTACTTCTTTAGATTGTTACTCACCCATGTGCTTTTAGAATATAAATGACTAACAAAATAACTGTTAAGACAAAGTGATGTTCGGTCCAATTTACTTTGAGACAGAGGAATATCACTTCTGTTTTTATAAGGGGAGTAACAGTCAAAAGAAGAGCATTTCGTTCACCTTCTTTAGACTATTACTCCTATTTTTTTTTCTTTATAAGGGGAGTAACAATCTAAAGAATTGCCAGTTATTTTTACTTTTAATTTAAATTGACCTCATAAATATCTGAAACTTCTGTCTCTTCTTTCGAAAAAAAATTGCACTTAGCGACCTATAACTTAAGGCAGACAATATTTATATAAATATTATCTATAATTAATAAAAACAAAACCTACACATGCCTAAATGAAATGAGTTTTTTTAATTATTAGTTTTGTTTAAATATTAAATCTTTTTTAACATTATTTTTTATAAGAATTCAACGCTAGAAGCAATTAGATGAAAGAAGTTATTGATAACACACCAAAAGAATGGTTTAATTTTGTATTGAGTTTTACAGATTCCCAACAGAAAATTTTATTATTGAATGGTACCTTTTTCTATCTACCATTAATATCATGAAGTTTAATAAGAGGAAGGTTCTGATATTGAATGAATAATTATCCAAATTGATCAATTTTATGTCGAAGTAAACATAGCTAATTTTAATACAGACCGAATTACGTATCTTGTAATTAGTAGACAATTAATGCACATACTTCTTTGGATTGTTACTCTCTTAATGTTTACAACATAAACTACTTTGACTATATAACTATTAAGATAAAGGAATGTACTTTGGTACAAAGGAATATTACACTTATATTTAGATAAGGGGAGTAACAGTCTAAAGAAGAACATTTCTTGCACCTTCCTTGCATTACAAGTTTGTTGAGTGTTCAATGGTGAGTGAATTTGAAGAATAAGTTAAAACAAGATTCTTGTATATTTTATATAATATATACTAAATTGACTATCTCATTTGAAAATACATTTATATTATATATTAAGTTTGTATCTTATAATATTTTGTCTGGTGTGCATTCATATTAAGTAAGTAAATAAACTATTTTATCAGATGGCCTGCCACTAGGTAACTGTTTAAATTTTCTTCAAATGGAACTTGCTGATTCTAATCCAAGATTCAGGCCCAACCCTAATTAGGGGTATCCGTGGTTTCTCCCTTTCAAGTAACTAAAGCATATAAATCTCAATACATCGTGCCATATTCTAGATTGTACATAATAGTACAACATACATAGTATTATATATCGTTTCACATTAGCTGATGGTACATAATATATGTATTAAAAATTTAATAGGATTACTGCTTAAAACTGTGTGTCTATAATAAAAATGAAACTTCAAGCTAATCAAACTAATTGCATGAGCCTACTCCTAAGAACCTGATAGTATGAAACATTCACTCTTTAATTAACTTCCCAGATTAAATTCCCAGACTTGTGTAATTGCAGGGCTATGATAGACTCCAGTCCCTTTAATTATGAAGCACGCACATGTAAAGGACCTATTATAATTATTACAAATTTACAGCTTCAAAAACCATAGTTTATGATGGTATTAAATTTATATTTTCTCTTTTCTAATTAATAATGATTAGTTATTTATTAATAACAATTAGGTATATTAGTGGTTCCCAACTTTAGTTCACTCTAATTTAATTTTCTCACATGCATTTTTGGTTTTTGTATTATGTGTTAATTTTATAACTCATGACCTTTTAAAGGCGGTGACACATTTGTGCATTCGCCCCGAATGAGCATGCGTTTCCGTTCGGCTCGCCCTCTCCATATCTAAGCAAAACGGGGCGAATGCTTGCTCATACAGGGGCGAACGCATGCTCACTCGGGGGCGAACGCATGCTCATTCGGGGCGAATGCTCAGGTCAGGTGTGTCACCACCCTAAGATTTTATTATTTACTTAGTTGTTATTTTTTAAACTGTTGCATATTAGTTGCTACATTAGTGATCTTTTTTGTGGTTGGTTTGAATGGGAAGTCTGTAGAAAAGAGAGCAAGTTTCAAAAATGAATTTTCTCTTGTTTATTTTTAATTGTGATTTTTTGTGTTGGAAAAAAATCGCGTGTCTCATTCAAAATCTAGGAGGCTGTGACTTAAACTCAATTTTTCACAGAATACTTTGTTAGACATGACAGAACTTACTATTTGTGGGGCTTAGAACATGCATTATTCATGCTGTATTTATCTTTTGTGATGTAAGGATGAAGAGTGGTTGGCATCTGTATTAGAGATAAGAAGATCGGAAGGGGAGTTTAGTTGCTTCCCCTAGCGGTAGGATGGTTAAAGCTCCCTTCAGAGAATCTAGGTGTGGCTCCACATCGATCAGTTTGCTTCCTCAGCTGGGAGCTGGGTTGGGCTCCAGAGGGTGGCTTGGTACTCCCCTCTGTAGCCTAACTCTCACCCCTGAAGCTGATGACCTCTCTCCTCTCTCCTCACCCTTATTTTTGCTTTCCAGTCATATTTGTAGCCTTAGAACCTACTCCTCATTTTTCATTTATTAAATAAACATCTTCCCTTTTAATATACAACAAGAAACAAACCCTAATAAGGCACTAACCTAGAATTAAATTTCTTTCATAAAAAGATCCAAACCTGTATATCAACATTAATAAAATTTAATATTCCGTCAGCTTAAAAAGTTCACGAAGTAACAAATATCAAATTTTACAAGTAGTTTTAAACATATTGAGTTTATTTCCTATTACTTTCTTATGAAATGGATGTAATTAGTTTTCTTTTTGTTTTACTGCCTAGGCGTCTTTCCAATCACTTAGTTTATTTGTACTTCTTTAGATTGTTACTCACCCATGTGCTTTTAGAATATAAATGACTAACAAAATAACTGTTAAGACAAAGTGATGTTCGGTCCAATTTACTTTGAGACAGAGGAATATCACTTCTGTTTTTATAAGGGGAGTAACAGTCAAAAGAAGAGCATTTCGTTCACCTTCTTTAGACTATTACTCCTATTTTTTTTTCTTTATAAGGGGAGTAACAATCTAAAGAATTGCCAGTTATTTTTACTTTTAATTTAAATTGACCTCATAAATATCTGAAACTTCTGTCTCTTCTTTCGAAAAAAAATTGCACTTAGCGACCTATAACTTAAGGCAGACAATATTTATATAAATATTATCTATAATTAATAAAAACAAAACCTACACATGCCTAAATGAAATGAGTTTTTTTAATTATTAGTTTTGTTTAAATATTAAATCTTTTTTAACATTATTTTTTATAAGAATTCAACGCTAGAAGCAATTAGATGAAAGAAGTTATTGATAACACACCAAAAGAATGGTTTAATTTTGTATTGAGTTTTACAGATTCCCAACAGAAAATTTTATTATTGAATGGTACCTTTTTCTATCTACCATTAATATCATGAAGTTTAATAAGAGGAAGGTTCTGATATTGAATGAATAATTATCCAAATTGATCAATTTTATGTCGAAGTAAACATAGCTAATTTTAATACAGACCGAATTACGTATCTTGTAATTAGTAGACAATTAATGCACATACTTCTTTGGATTGTTACTCTCTTAATGTTTACAACATAAACTACTTTGACTATGTAACTATTAAGATAAAGGAATGTACTTTGGTACAAAGGAATATTACACTTATATTTAGATAAGGGGAGTAACAGTCTAAAGAAGAACATTTCTTGCACCTTCCTTGCATTACAAGTTTGTTGAGTGTTCAATGGTGAGTGAATTTGAAGAATAAGTTAAAACAAGATTCTTGTATATTTTATATAATATATACTAAATTGACTATCTCATTTGAAAATACATTTATATTATATATTAAGTTTGTATCTTATAATATTTTGTCTGGTGTGCATTCATATTAAGTAAGTAAATAAACTATTTTATCAGATGGCCTGCCACTAAGTAACTNTCCGCTCTGACTTCTCTCGTGATCTCGTAGATTCCAAGTATTTTTTTTCGGTATTAAAATCCATTTTAAGAATTTCGAAAATTATACTTTTTATTTCAAACTCGTTTTTTATAACTCTACTATTATTTGATTCATACATTCGTTTTTCTATTTCATTTAGTTCCATGGTTAAATCTTGAATTAAAATTATTATTAGTAGTAGTAGTAGTTAGACGGGAAGGACGAACCACTTGTTCGAACCTAGCAATCGAGCCACATTTGGCCCATTTTACTAACCCCGTAAATTAAAAGTAGGTTTCCAGTTAAAAACCATGTTTTTTTATGTAATCAATTGGGATTAATTTAAATACCAAAACAATTGAATTTGTTTACAATAAATGCAGCAGTTGATGCACAGAATTGAATCCTTTTCATTTAGGATTTCATCTTTTCTATTCAAATGTCAAATTATCCCGTTAAGACAATTTTCATTTTCTTTTGCAATTCTCTATTTAATTATTATTTTAGGGTTCTGAGTAAAAAGTTACGATGAGTCGTGCCTCACGTAAATAAAATACTTTACTTTTCATTTTGGAAAGTATGGATTTTACCTCTTAATTTTAATTCATTTAGATCTCTCTAAATTGATTAAAATTTTATCTTTTTCAGTTTTAAAATTTTTAATTAAAAGAAAAATTGGATAGTAGAGAAGTATTTCACGTATTTCTAAAGTATACATATAAATATATTTTTAGATTCTTCTAAAATATAATTTATTTATACTTCAATCTATATATAGGGTATATTTACCCTGTCACATTGTTTATGGTTTATGTTACCTGAAACTCATAGTTTTTTTTTTATCTCCTTTTTGCTTTTACTGTTGAGTTGTTTTGCTCTCAGGGAGTTGTAGGCGTTGGCTCGATAAGGGATGGTAGGGAGACCTCACCCTTCTATGAAGGGGAGAATAAGGGCGGGGTACAGGGGGAGTGAAGAGATGAGGGAAAAAGGGCCTTGTGTGTGACTAAGTTTAGAAAACTTGGAAACATTTCATTAAATTTAATTCTAAAAACCACACGTACATTTATATATATATATA
>KZ651570.1:359133-374002 GCA_001010745.2 Gerris buenoi | reverse complement strand
TTTAATAATATAATTCTAACTATTAGAATTATATGTTTGTTATACCGGTGTAAAATTTAGACAGTTGTGATATAACATTTATATCTTAGTTTTTTTTATAAAATCTGGGAACTTCTGAAATACTTAAAGAACAAAAATATTAGTACAATAAAACAAATATATTTATGTGTCTATAACAATGAAAAATGTATTTTATTAAGTGTTATTATCGAATTTAAAAAACAAAAATCAAATTAAATTAATATGAAAAATATATTTTTATAAACGATGTACCAAGCTTAGAATTAATTATTAGATATTCTAATATTAGGATATAATTGGTTTGATATCAGAAAACTAGATCTGCAGATTTATACAAATGATATTGCTATACTATAGATGTACGTTTATTTTGTGAATATTTATTTATTTATTTTGTTATCACTTATAAATTATTTGATATATTATTATTATTTACGAGTATCTCGTTAGTAATAATATATTATCCGTTTTGTAAACAATATATAAACTATATTATATAGTTAAACTTATAGCGGAAGAGTTTGAATATATAAATAAATTATTAAGATATATTTTTCTAGGGAGTATTCTCAAGACATAACCAAAAATTTATTTCTTAAAAATTTTCATGCAATGATTTGAATAATGATTAGTTAAAGTTGTAAACCTCTTTTTCTGCAGACTTATGTTGATTCTTCTTGACGGTGTTGTTAGTTCGGTTGATGAAAAAAATTGTTTTGCTCTGTCGATAGTTGGTAGGCTGTTTGTTATCGGACAGCGTCTGTGGCTATGTATTTAAAAACTTATTAAGTGTATTATCAAAGTACTACGTGCTAATAACTTAGTATTTTATAATAGTTTTAATCAATTACATCAATGAATTAATAATAACTCATTCATAACTAAGAGATCGTAGCCGCTTATTAGTTAATGAAACTAGTTTTTTTTTCTTTGAATTTTATTAATAATTAAATCTCTCTTTTAAACTGTTATCTTTTAACTGTTTTAATCTCTCTTTTTAACTGTTATCTTAAGATAAGGTATGAATATTCCCCGGAGAGGGGTGGAGTTAAGCCAAATGTAAAAATTTATCCTAGTTGAATTTCTTTATCTATTACCCTTAATCGACTCACAAATAACGAAGATTATTAAGAAGGGACAAATCAAACTAATCTATAAGCTAACTTTTATTTTATTTTGCGTTTCTGATATTTTACGTAAGTTCCGATGATTTGATGTATTTATTCCATGTTTTTTTCTGTTATTGATTGGATAAATATACAATGACTTGATTGTGCCTTTTTGTACCTATATGTATTATTATCTTCCTAATTTTAAATAAATACATACCTATATGTATTAAATTGTGAATCTTGATACGTTGATTATGAATATATGTTATGTGCTAGAACATATACCTACCTATTAGATATAATATTATATATTATATAAAGATATAATATGTAGGATATAATATACAATATAATTTATAATTTTATAATTATAAATTATATTATATAATATAATATCAAAGACATAATACATAAGGATAAATATCCGTCCAATTAAACAATGTTTTTGTTCCGTCCTAGCTTCAATTTAATCTGGTTTTAAATTATAAACTTCTAGAAAAACACGAATTATTTACTTCATTACAAAGTATTTTGTGTATATGATTAATCGTATACTTAAAAATACGATCTCAATCATATTACTTAAAATGAAATGTATTGTATGTTTTGCATCTATTAGTGAACTGAAACTTTTCTATTTCAATACCCGATTTTAAGGAGAAGGTTATTTATATTTAGATATAATGATTAGTTGTTATTTTATTGTTATCATTGATTTTCCAGTTAAGTTTCTACTTGTTTACTTTGTCAATTATTATTTGACAAATTAATAGTTATTAATTACTTTAAATTAATTACTTTGTCAATTATTATTTGACAAATTATTAGTTTTATAAAATGTTATGGGCTTTTTTCTTGCTAAGGTCTTTTGATAATTTAATTTTAAATTTGTTACAGTGTACTTGAATTATTTTTTAGGTAGATAAAAAAGGAGTATTCTAGATTATTAATTTAATTTAAATTTAAATTATAGAATACTATTTCGTATTAATTTCATTGAGATATTAATGATAATCATTTTATTGAATAGTCATATTTATCAATTCGTTATGAGAAGTAGGGTCGCTGAATATTATCATCTATTTTTTTACTTTATTTTATTTTATTTGTTTAATTAATTTATTAATTTAGTTAGTAAATAATTTATTCGTTAATCTATTTTTGAACTAACTTAGCACAAATATTTTGTTTTATTTATAGGAATTACATGAAATGGTGGAAATTTTAAAAAAATGTAAANATAATTCTAACTATTAGAATTATATGTTTGTTATACCGGTGTAAAATTTAGACAGTTGTGATATAACATTTATATCTTAGTTTTTTTTATAAAATCTGGGAACTTCTGAAATACTTAAAGAACAAAAATATTAGTACAATAAAACAAATATATTTATGTGTCTATAACAATGAAAAATGTATTTTATTAAGTGTTATTATCGAATTTAAAAAACAAAAATCAAATTAAATTAATATGAAAAATATATTTTTATAAACGATGTACCAAGCTTAGAATTAATTATTAGATATTCTAATATTAGGATATAATTGGTTTGATATCAGAAAACTAGATCTGCAGATTTATACAAATGATATTGCTATATTATAGATGTACGTTTATTTTGTGAATATTTATTTATTTATTTTGTTATCACTTATAAATTATTTGATATATTATTATTATTTATGAGTATCTTGTTAGTAATAATATATTATCCGTTTTGTAAACAATATATAAACTATATTATATAGTTAAACTTATAGCGGAAGAGTTTGAATATATGTATAAATAAATTATTAAGAGATATTTTTCTAGGGAGTATTCTCAAGTCATAACCAAAAATTTATTTCTTAAAAATTTTCATGCAATGATTTGAATAATGATTAGTTAAAGTTGTAAACCTCTTTTTCTGCAGACTTATGTTGATTCTTCTTGACGGTGTTGTTAGTTCGGTTGATGAAAAAAATTGTTTTGCTCTGTCGATAGTTGGTAGGCTGTTTGTTATCGGACAGCGTCTGTGGTGATGTCCCATGACAGCAGTAGTGCTTTGTAAATATCAACGTACTGCTGTGACAGGACAATATCACAGCCGCTGCCCTCCTTTCTTCCGCTCTGACTTCTCTCGTGATCTCGTAGATTCCAAGTATTTTTTTTCGGTATTAAAATCCATTTTAAGAATTTCGAAAATTATACTTTTTATTTCAAACTCGTTTTTGGCAATCATAAATTATTGTATATTTAGGGTTTATTTTTAAGAGTGGGATGGAAATTAAGTGAAAGTGAATGGCTTTTTTTTGTTTTATATATAAGTTTTTAAAATTGCTCTTATTTTGTGCTAATATAGGAGGGTATTCATTAAATTAAAGACGACTTTAATATTAATCTTATCTATAAGAATTTAAAATACTTAAGTGTTGGAGTTTTGAAAAATAATTGAGTCGGAGAGCTTCGAACCTTAAGTCTTCTTGGGTTGAGCAGATCCATTCTATAGTTGAGCGGGTACTTAGCCTTGTCCACCCTTGAAAAAAAGAAGAAAAAAACAGAAAAATTGTTGAGCTTGTATTTGAAGAGAGAAGTGAGAGTCTGGGCAAAGTGTGTATGAATGACGCTACTGATAAAGCAACTCGGGAGGCGGGAAGTCTAAAGGGCTACGTTATGCCGAAGTCTGCCGCCTCCCCGAAGCCTCGGCTCTTAGCAAGGAGGGGCGGTCAATGCGCAAAAGCCTACATGCGCAGTAACCCGTGTCGAGGGTGTTTTCGGTGCGATCGATGTACGCTGTTAGACATCGACCCGCTGGGGACGTAAAGGGCCCCGGCTACCCCCGCCGATCCACCCGCCCCTTAGATAAACTCTGGACGTACCCTAGCCTCTCTCCCCCTCGAGCCTCCGGCCTTATTGAAATTCGTCTATATATACCTACGTATATATAGATAGAAAATAAGCCGCAAAGATCTCTCTATAACCCATGGCCTCCGGACCTTCCAAAATTAGACTGATGGATCTTTCCTCCGAAAACTTGAATCGGACGGGAGAAGGTGCAGGCCAAAGCATTTCCTTTTATAACGACACTTTTATCAGATGATTTTTCATTACGGAAAATACTCTGCTAATTGTTTTAAATAATTAAAAAGTTCGAAATTTAAAATTTTTCTCCGAGAGCAATAACCTGTTTAAACAACAAACAAGTCTAGTCATATGTGTTAAACAGAGCTTATTTATTACCTTATTCGCCGATATTACTTATCAATTGTTCAATATGTATTATTCTGATGGTTACTCAATTAAGTGTAAATTTAGGTTACTCGGATAAAAAGAAAAGCTAACTACATCGCTACCATCATATATTTCATTAAATATGTTTGTTGTCATTCATTAACACTTTCCATGCTCTCGGTGTCGAAACAAGTTAGTAGTAGTTACGGCCAAGGCAACTTTTTTTATTAGAATAGGACTCTTTTTCACTTATCGTTTTAGAAAGTTTGTTTGTAATCAATCATAATATGTAATGTACTTTTAGAAACCAGTTAAATTTCCATGGTTACATCCAATGAATTCATTGTCCGGCTCAGTCATAATACATACTTAGATGAAACTATTCACTGCTTTTCCTGCTCCATTATAAAAAAAATATGGTATAAATTGATTAAATACGGAAGGAAGAGCGATGTTTTAGTTGGTTATATTTCTATTTATTTGGTTGTGTTAATTAATAAATTGCTGGAGTGGTATAAGGCCTGACACTAGTTCCTGTATCTAAACACATTATATCAGATTACGAGTGTCAGAGTGGAGAGACACATGCTACGCTATTGATCGCGCTGAATTGCTTGCTAAAGAGGCCGGTCCTCCATTCCACCCTGTAATAATCAGGAGATGTAATGAAATTAACTTGTAGCTATGTTCTATGTTTCAAAAGACCTACTACTTATTTCCATTTTCTTATGTTTTCTCTCTCTTTCTTGGTTTACCAGCTTCGCGGACATCCCTGATTAATATCTATATTTCGATCCACTTTGTTGTCTTTGAAAAATAGTCTGCCAATTAGTGTGGCACATTGCTTCCTTGCGTCCTATCTCTTACAACATTTGCTTTCACAACACATTATTGTCTAATTTATTTAATACACTCTCCTTTTATTTTACGTTACGTTTTTTACATGAATAAAAGCAAATACATCACATGATACCTGATACATTACATAAAACCATTACTTGATAAAAATCAATTTAATGAGCGTAGATGGTTGAAAATGATAGGTCATTGATATGAAATTGAACCATCTTTATTCCTTAAAACTCGGATGAGTACTTTTTTAAAAAAAAATTGTGTCGTGTGTATGTGGAAGTGAAACAAATGGGCGCATAAGATTGAAATTAATATGGAGCCAACAATGGGCTAGTTATGGCCTATCATTAAAATGTCATTAAAATCGATCGATTAGTTTTGAAAGATATGTTTTAAGATACGGGACCAAACATTTTCCCTGATGCCTAAAAAGGATTTTTGAAATCAGAGTCATAAAACATGTCAAAAATTATGGTTTATTACTATTACTGGACTTACGTAAAGTCTCTTGAGTGGAACATGTAGAACATAATGCCGCCCATTCCCGTGATAACGAAAATTTTGATTGCAACTATAGGTAAAACCTGTAAACAAAAGATGTTCAGCATTAATTTTTTCCATAATAATAGATTAATTTATCAAAAATTTAACACTATACAAAGCTCTTTAAATCTCTTCATAGTACATTATATAATATATAAATATAATTTAATGGGCTCTTAAAACATTTTCTAATTGTCTTTTCTTATTTTTTTCTGTGCAGATTGGGCGTGGAGGCGGCCATGGCCCCCTTGGGAGAACAAGAACTTTATCACATGAACAGCTTGGTGCCCATTAACGGTATGAGCCTTCTACATATGAACGGCCATCTTGCTGGGGCGGCGGCGGCGGCCGTTGTAAAGCGAGATCCTCCAGTGCACCCCCAACAACCTCAGATGACTATGGAGGCTCCTAAACCTCCTACTCAACAATCTGCACCGGGCGGAGGAGACGCTTCTCAGAATGGAGAGTCTTCTCCCGGTGCAGGAGGTAGGTCCTCGCCTCAAGCCAACTCGAGCTCATCTCAGATAGATACATCTGCCAACAAGCTCTTCGTCGGAGGACTTAGCTGGCAGACCAGCACCGAGAAGTTGAGGACTTATTTCGGCATGTTTGGAAGTGTCACAGATGTTCTTATCATGAAAGATCCCATTACTCAGGTAACTATTTACTACATACTTTCATTATTCCATCAGGCTTTATTTATTGTTAATTTTAATTTCTTAACGGAATACCTTCCCAATCTCATTTGGATTTGAGCTTTTTTTTTTAATGTGTGTGAATTGTTAAATGTGAAATTTTATTGATGATTGTATAACTCCCTTTTCAGAGAAGCAGAGGGTTTGGTTTTATAACGTTCGAATCTGCTGAAGCAGTAGATAAAGTGCTCAAGGTGCCCATCCACACATTGGACGGCAAGAAAATCGATCCTAAGCACGCCACACCCAAGAACAAACCAAAGGCAGCCAACAAAACAAAGAAAATCTTTGTGGGAGGAGTGAGCCAGGACACTTCAGCGGAGGAAGTCAAATCCTACTTTTCTCAATTCGGAAAGGTTGACGAGACAGTCATGCTCATGGACCAACAGACAAAGAGGCACCGTGGGTTTGGCTTTGTCACTTTTGAAACTGAAGACGTCGTAGACCGGATATGTGAAATCCATTTCCATACTATTAAAAATAAGAAGGTTGAGTGCAAAAAAGCCCAGCCTAAAGAAGCTGTAGCAGGAGCTGGACTCCTTCTTGGAAAAAGGGTAATGATGGGACCCTTGGGAGTGAGAATGGCTGCTCCTGGAGCCCCTGGACTGGTGACAGTCCAACAAGCAGTAGCAGCCCAAAACGCAGCAGGTAAACTACTCAGTGGCTATCCTGGTTTGGCTTCATACAGGTACGCTCCGTATCCTACACCACATGCACCACCTGCACCAGCCCCTACCGCACCAAGCCACCCGAGTCTGGTACCGGCAGCAGCCGCAGCAGCAGCTGCAGCTGCCGCTGCCTCAAACTCTTACCAAGCTACTTACCCGGGTCTTACTAACGTGGATATGTCCTCGTTTCAGGGTGTCGATTGGGGATCCATGTACGGCATGGGAATGTACGTCTAAATTTCCTTACCCCTTACCTAAATGATTAGGATCGTGTGTGGATTAACTTTACCTCATTATATTGCAACATATCTTAACAAACAAATTACAGATTTTTCTAGTGTATTTAAATTTTTAAATATCTTTGTTCTAAAATGTTAAAATTTTCAGCATGGTTACTAGCAACACGAAAAAATAGATTATCCTTATCACATACTAGGAAACAGGCATTATTATTATTATTTATTTTTATTTGTTTTACAGCACTTTAAACTTAACCAGAGGGGTAAAATAAAAACGTAATAATGGACCTCTATTAATTTATGCATCGACTCTGAAATTTGTTCTTAAAACTCTAGTCTTATAAGTTGCCTTTGCAACAGCCACGTTAAAATTACCAGGTAAAAGAAAGTAGGGCACTCTCAAAAGTGTTCACTCATTTGACTCAAAATTTGAGTTGTGATATTATTAAAGAAGCGAGTCAGTTCCTGTATGGGAACAAATTTCTTGTATAAAGTATAATTATCTAATTGTTTTAATAATTAACTTGGAGAGGATCCATGTTTAACTTGGTTAACCACACACTTCTAATCAGTCGTAACCTCTCCTAAATTCCCCCCATTACCTCCCTCATTGCTTCACATTGCTCACTCTACCCTCCCCCCCCCTTATTCCTCCCCCCTTCTCTAGCAATAATTTGCAATAAGCAACAGTATTAGTAAACAAAATAATAAAAAATCAGAATTTATAAAAAAAATAAATAAAACAACTAATGGAAAACTCATCTTTGATATCTTCCACTCTAAACAAAATAAATAAATGTTAACAATAATTTATAATATTAATTAAAAAAAAGAAATTATGACAGTTTTAAAGATAACAATATTCGTAGTTAGTATAAAAATAATAATATTTAGTCATAATGGGTTAATATTTGAAAAAAAAAAATGTTTTCTTTTTTTGTAGGTACTTAATTGTGATTGTGGTCTCAATGCGGGAGATATCTTAGATCCTTTTTTTATTGTGTTAATTTTTGTTTTGTTTTAATTTTATTTGTTCTATTTTTTTTTCTTTTTTCTATGGATGATCCCCGCATTTGTGTCCGAAATTTATACTGTAATATTGTTGTTAGATATAATTGTTGATATTTGGATCATTTTTTGATCAGTAATCTTTTCTTTGAAAAACTAGATTCAGGATGGATTACTTTAAATGAAAAATAATAATATTAAAATATAAAAGGTGTATTAAAAANTCTTTGTTTATTTTGTATGTAATTGTGTTTATTAGTACTTAGTTATTTTTTTGTATGTGTATTTAAAAACAAAAATCAGATTTAAGAGCAAAGAAATTAAGTTGGTAAAGCTAAAATGTACTTAAAAATTAACAATTTTTTTTTTTCAATAAGTTAGTAGTGAGCATGGTGTCTAACACTTAGCTGGTTTGGTTTAAAAAAATAAAAGAACATTTTTATAATAGGTAATTTTTTTCTTTAAGATGGAATCTCTTATTTGCAAATTGATTAAAGAGAAATATTAGAAATTACCTTTAATATTAATTAAATATTTGGAAGTATTACTAGATATCATTTTTTTAAACATTTAAATATATATTTGTTTCCTACACCTCATATTTTATATAGGTATATATAAGAAATGAAACAAAGTTCTGAGAGTCTGAAAAAATTTGATTAAGTTTTAAAAAGTCTATGCTAAAAAAAAAAAAATCTTGTTCTGTGAACAAGTTGACACCGATATACCTTTATATTTATTTCCAAGAAGAAATAATAACTTTGTTGGAACAGCTGTTACTCAGTAGAACTTATTAAATAATAAAATTCTAAGAGCAAACAAATTTTTTTGTAGTTTTCTATTACAAAGAATATAATTATTAGACCACATGAACTGGCAATTTCCAGTTCTTAACGGAAATTTAAGTGGTAACTGGTA
The DNA here is from genome assembly GCA_001010745.2 of Gerris buenoi. Classification (NCBI taxonomy): domain Eukaryota; kingdom Metazoa; phylum Arthropoda; class Insecta; order Hemiptera; family Gerridae; genus Gerris; species Gerris buenoi. The sequence goes on along the minus strand of KZ651570.1, from coordinate 364,732 downwards.
TGTATTGATAACTGAAGACAATTTATTTAATGTTTAATGTATGCAGTACACAGAGATATAAGTTATGAGAGGCCAAATACAATATAGTTAGAATATACTCTGACTCCGTGCTCCTTTTTCTCGCACCAAATTTCACAGCAATACATTAAATAAACATCTCAAATTACATTTTTAATAGTAACTTAATAAGCTTTCCACTTAATTTGTTAAAGTTTGGATAAAAGTTGTAGCAAGACGAAAGAATGCATTTAAGAAAGATTGGCAGATTAATTACACTTTGTCCAAGCCATAAACATAAGGTGGCAACGATATTTTCATATTATTGAATATGCTAGCTCTGCTCAATTTAGCTAAGCTAAAGCTCAACTGGTATACAATTTAAATAAATATGCAGCACCCTTAGACTCAGATCAAAAATATGTATTAACAAGACTAGTGAAATGAAATGCCATTTGGTAATTCTAACACTCCTAGCGAATTTCAACTGTTTAGAATGATTTTTGAACTCAATTTTTTCTCGACAGGATTAATTCCAGAACTTTTTGTTTTCTACCTCTTATATCATTTATTTATTTATTTACTTTATGATTATTTTTGTATTATTTATTATTATTAGTAATGATGCATATAGTTAGAAGTTCCTTCCTTTTCCTTTGAGGGATTTTTTCATTTTAATTCATTGTTGATCGGATTAACTAATTTTTGATATTGCGATTAGTTGAGATCTATTTGTGATTGGTTATTTCTTTCCTGTATTTGATCTATTCATATTCATCCATTTTTGTTTTCCTTCTCGGTAATTTGTGATCAGTTATTTTTGTTTACTTTGATCTTATTACAAGATCATTTTTTCCAACTTAAACTTTTAATCAGTAATTTGTTTATATCAGGTAATTATATGAACTTTAGTGATAATTTATTTTGTTTTGATCTTTTTTTTTTATCAGTTATATTTGTTCTAAGGATTTTGCATGATTGATCCTTTATTTGTTCACTCATTTTCATCTTAAATAACCATCGACTTGGTCATTACATGAGTTTTTTTTCTCGGTTTTGACCATTTTTGTTATGTTTGAATTTTTAATGTTGAATATTAATGATATTCATTAATAACTGTATATAATCTTACACCCAATTCAAGATAACTAGTTATAAATATAACAATTAATTTAAAAAAACAATCAATTTGCGCATTATAAAATTCTTTCTTTAAATTAACATGAAAAAATCTTTCCCTCTCACATGATATTTTATTTTTATTTATTTACTTTTTCCGTATGTCAGGTATTATTTTCTTTTTATTATTATTTTTTTTATTTATTATTATTTAACAAAGTACTTAACATTCCAATTTATTTTTGTAAATTCTCTTTTTTTTTTTTTTTTTTTTATTTTAGTGGTTTAAATAATAATAACCACTAAAATACATTTTTTTTCTTTTTACTTTTTTCGGTGACACGATTAACATGGAATCTTCTTTAAACCTCTCTCTTTCCTAAAACCTATCCTCGCCTTTCCTCCTACTTTAATAAATTCAATGTAGAATCTATTAGAAGGTTTAATAATTAATAAATAATGGAGATAATCAATTTGTTTAATAAGTTTATAGATCCGTAATATTTTGTTTACAGTAGTTATTAAAAATTAAATTTGGGTAAAATGTAATGTTTCTTATAAATACTATTTTTATTTAGTTTTATTATTATTATTATTTATTATTTTATAGTTTGTTAAATGAAAGGCGGTTTATTAGATAATTGACTAATGAAATTTGACATCTCGTTGGTTGACAATTCTGATTTAGCTGTCAATTCTTTTGTTTAACAAACTGTTATTTATTTATTTTTATTTCTTAGTCTTATTATTTGGTATGTATTTATTTACTTTTTCTTTTTAGTTCATTTATTTTTTACTAACGCTAATTCAAAGTACAACTGTCGCCTATATAAAAATTTGTTTGTAGAAATTTTTTTTATTTATATTTATAAAAATAACACTCCCTCTTTTATGTTAATTATTAATATTTTTTATTATCTTTTTATTTCCACCTCCCTTTGTATTTCTTTATTTTACATAAAGTGAACCAGAAAATACTCATAATTATTTGTTGATTTATTTATATATTATTTAAAGAAAAAAGAACCTTAACTCTTTGTTTATTTTGTATGTAATTGTGTTTATTAGTACTTAGTTATTTTTTTGTATGTGTATTTAAAAACAAAAATCAGATTTAAGAGCAAAGAAATTAAGTTGGTAAAGCTAAAATGTACTTAAAAATTAACAATTTTTTTTTTTCAATAAGTTAGTAGTGAGCATGGTGTCTAACACTTAGCTGGTTTGGTTTAAAAAAATAAAAGAACATTTTTATAATAGGTAATTTTTTTCTTTAAGATGGAATCTCTTATTTGCAAATTGATTAAAGAGAAATATTAGAAATTACCTTTAATATTAATTAAATATTTGGAAGTATTACTAGATATCATTTTTTTAAACATTTAAATATATATTTGTTTCCTACACCTCATATTTTATATAGGTATATATAAGAAATGAAACAAAGTTCTGAGAGTCTGAAAAAATTTGATTAAGTTTTAAAAAGTCTATGCTAAAAAAAAAAAAAAATCTTGTTCTGTGAACAAGTTGACACTTTATATTTATTTCCAAGAAGAAATAATAACTTTGTTGGAACAGCTGTTACTCAGTAGAACTTATTAAATAATAAAATTCTAAGAGCAAACAAATTTTTTTGTAGTTTTCTATTACAAAGAATATAATTATTAGACCACATGAACTGGCAATTTCCAGTTCTTAACGGAAATTTAAGTGGTAACTGGTATGTATTGATAACTGAAGACAATTTATTTAATGTTTAATGTATGCAGTACACAGAGATATAAGTTATGAGAGGCCAAATACAATATAGTTAGAATATACTCTGACTCCGTGCTCCTTTTTCTCGCACCAAATTTCACAGCAATACATTGAATAAACATCTCAAATTACATTTTTAATAGTAACTTAATAAGCTTTCCACTTAATTTGTTAAAGTTTGGATAAAAGTTGTAGCAAGACGAAAGAATGCATTTAAGAAAGATTGGCAGATTAATTACACTTTGTCCAAGCCATAAACATAAGGTGGCAACGATATTTTCATATTATTGAATATGCTAGCTCTGCTCAATTTAGCTAAGCTAAAGCTCAACTGGTATACAATTGAAATAAATATGCAGCACCCTTAGACTCAGATCAAAAATATGTATTAACAAGACTAGTGAAATGAAATGCCATTTGGTAATTCTAACACTCCTAGCGAATTTCAACTGTTTAGAATGATTTTTGAACTCAATTTTTTCTCGACAGGATTAATTCCAGAACTTTTTGTTTTCTACCTCTTATATCATTTATTTATTTATTTACTTTATGATTATTTTTGTATTATTTATTATTATTAGTAATGATGCATATAGTTAGAAGTTCCTTCCTTTTCCCTTATGGTTTTCTATTTATTTTTACTTTAATTTATCACTTTTTTTAGTATATTTCAAATGGTATTTATATATATATTATAAAATATTAATTGTAATTAAGAAAAAAAGGTTGTGTCGAATGCTAAAAAAAAACTATGTAGTGTTTTACAAAAAAGGTTTTTAAATTTTCTTTAATTTTTAGAAAAAATAAGAAAAATCTTGTATCTTTGTGTATATTTTTGAATAGATAAAAAAAAAAACAAAAAACAATTTATTGATTTATTTTTAATATTTCCACTTACACACCACGAGCCAAGACAAAAAATTGGATTCCACTTTTTTTACTTCTTTTTATTGGATAGGAAACAAAATTAAGTTGTTTTAAATGAAGAAATTTAAATTGTATGTTTTAAATAACAAAATTTATAGCAAAATTGATCAAGTTTATTATTATTATTTTTTTTTTTTTTAAACCCATGATATAATATGTTATTTATTATTTTGATTTATTTCTTTATTAATCATGGGCCTTTTACGATTTAAGAGTTTCTTACATAAATTGCAAATGACAGTACTTAAATAATTATTATCGTGTTGTCAAGTTCCTTAAAAGTATTAAAGTTTAAAGTCCTTTAGGATTTCCCATTCCTTAATAAAATTGTTAATTATATTCAGGGTTATATCGAGTTATATTATTTTCTCCTGCTTCCTAATTTGAACTTTTCTCTCAAATATTAACACCTATCATTCTACCCATATTTCATATGCTTTTTTGTTTTAAGTTGTATCACATTTTAAAAGGGTTGTTTTAGTTTAAAAGTTTTATTCTGACATAGTTACAACTGGAAATATTTTTAAAACTTTGATAATTCCTTCCTAATCATTTTATTGAGAGAATTCAAAAGTGCCAAAAAAATTAAAACAGATACATTATTTTTATGTATTGTTTAAATACTGTCATATTTTTTCCCCCGTAATTATTTTGTCACGAAAACTCTTAAATCTCAATATTAATTTATCTTTTTTTTTTACATAAATCCAGGCTCGTGTGCGTGTCTGAGACAATATCTTTTAAACAAAAATTATAGTAAACCAAGAATTAAGAAAGAAAAGCAATAAAAACTTGTTTTTTAGATTAAAACGAATTTTTTCTTATCATTATTTGTTCTTTTCCCGAGTTTTTTTTTTTTTCAAAATTTAAAACAAACTTAAAATCTACAATAATTTTTTTTTATAAAAAAAATATATATTATTTGATATTTATTTTTATTATTATTGTAGGAAACCCCTATATTTTTGTATAAAGGAAAAAAAATGAGGAAATAAATTACAGCTTTTATTTGTTTAATTTAAACAAGTGCTTAGTTTGGAAGAAAGGGAAACAATTTATTTCTATTATTCCATCCTATTTATTTAATTAATTTTTATTTAATCACCTTATTTTTGTAGTGAATAATATTGTTTCCATTTCCTCTTATTTTTTCTTTGGAACCAGTAAATTATCATTGCTAATATGACAAGAGTTTGAAACTTAACTTTTATGCAGAGTGTTGTGTACCTTACATAAAATGTATACAGTATCTTTAATTAGTTTTGTTGTTAATTACAATGAGCTATAATTAATTTAGATCATTGTTCCTGATGTCCGTCTAACACAAAAAAAGAGCGATCTTATTTTGTTAAAGACTTCCACAAGGTTTGGAATGTTAAGAAAATTTATATTTTCAGTCGAAGACTACTTCTCGAAGAGTGTGAAGTCTGACCAATTTCTTTTCCTCTATTGGAAGCAATTTACGGTACGAGCCTCAATTGTCGGATCTTAGTTAATATTACATTGCTCCATCCAGTGGTGGAAAATCATAATTTTAGACTTCACATCCTTCAACAATGGTCTTCACAAAAAAAATATCAAAAAATACAAAATAAAGTGGATCAGTGACAAAACTAAATTAAATTTTGTCAAACTAATTAATTTTACTCGTAACTTTTATTAATTTAAATTTAAAAAAAAAATCTTAAAAATTCTTTTTACTGGGGTTAAAATTTATTTTATAATTTCAAACCTTGTCTTAACTAACAATTTCTTTATTTTTTCGCTATCGGTTTTGTTGTGGTTGATTGACTAATGATTA